>WAAD01032549.1:82390-289254 GCA_013389945.1 Fregata magnificens | reverse complement strand
CACTTTTTTCAGATGCCTTTCTCTGATCAGTTGATATTTCCATTTGTAATGTCATACACGGAAACGGGAAGTTGGCTGTGCC
Source organism: Fregata magnificens (assembly GCA_013389945.1). Taxonomy (NCBI): domain Eukaryota; kingdom Metazoa; phylum Chordata; class Aves; order Suliformes; family Fregatidae; genus Fregata; species Fregata magnificens. Next base: position 289,172 of record WAAD01032549.1, on the reverse strand, counting down.
ATTTGTAAAGAAACAGCTAGATTACAAATGCTCAGCTTTCATCTTGCTTTAGATAAATGCTCAGAATATAAAAATATCTTTGGCAGATAAAAGTAAGAGCCGGTGCATGAAATTTTAAACCAAATGGGACCTATGAGATCGTCTGGTTTGATTATCTGGATGGTATAGTCCAGAAAGACTCATGCAGTAATTTGGACTTTTGAAACAGTTTTGCAATAAAGATAGAAAGTGGTCTTAGAAACAACATGGATTTGACTGCATCTAGCTAAATGCACATGCTACATGCTAAAGTTCATAGAGCTTAAGAGCAAAAGGGACCCCTAAGGCTGTGTGGGTCAATTTGAGTTCTTTCAGGTAGCCAGTTATGTTTTTCATGCAGCTACCTTGAGTGTGTCTAAAATATATTGCTTTTTTTTGCTAAAGATTGTCTTCCAGAAAGGTATTAGGTCTTCATCTGAATTTGTCATTTTGTCATCACTTCCTCTGGTACTTTGTTTCAGTGGTTGATCCTCTCTCATTAAAAGCCTGTGCATAATTTCCAGTAGGGTATTTGGATGGGGGTAGGAATGGGAATGACTCAGCTTTTTGGTTTGAAGCTGCTCCCTTCTGTTCAATGTAATTCAAGGTTTACTAGGCCAAAGAAGAACAATGTCTACAATCTACTGGATAACCATGGTTTGTAACCATTGAGGCTTGGGACAAAAGGACTTTTATTCCTGTTCTAACGTCTGAGCAATTTTTTTGTCCCACGCTGTGTAAAAATATATAACAACTGTTAGAGGAGGGACTGGAATTGAGGAGTCTCCAGATTAAGGTTTAGTTTAGGCTGCATAGTCATATTCAGTCTTGTTGTCACTGTCTTAAAACTGATTTTATTTTCTATATATATATGTAATATATGTACATATAGGAGGCACACACACACACACATGAACGTATACCTATCTTTTCAAGAAAGAGTGGAGTAGTTTCAGGAAGAGGAGCTGACTGCATCCTGTCCAGCCTTCTGGGGAATGAGAAATATTTATTGGGGAAGCCACAATTCCTCTGACACCTGAAAAGTTTTAATGTCAAGACCAAAGATGTCTAGGGTTTGTACAGGCTTAGATGATCAGTGACAGGGGAATTTGAGAAGCATTTTTGGAATTAGGGCACCACAGTGGGAATTAGGTTGGATTTAGGCAACCATCTCCTTAATGTAGCTGTAGGCTCTTTGTGGATGAAGTTATACAGCTGTGGGTGGGGAATTTAAGTGCAAAATTCCTGTGATTCTTATTACTAAGAGAGAGGAAAGAATAAGGCATATGCTTCAGGGCATACCTATGAGAGCTAAGAGGTTTTGAAAGAACTCTGAGGCCTATTTAAAATTATCTACTGCCACAACTTATATCTGCAGACTAGATTATTACATGTATATATGTAGTGAGATTTCTTTATATGCATTTGTGTGTAGTTGCTTGATATGAACACACAAATCTGTGCTGGATGCATGAGCAGGTACAGAAACAATTCCAAGCCAATACCAGGAAATTGTTTTTTCTAAAAATTGACCCCCACATGTTTCAATTTTAATGCAGTGAGGACCTAATTCAAACTTATGTCTGTCAATGGGAAGATTCTCATTGGCTTAAATGGGCTTTTAATGAGACTCCCAAACGCCTGGGGAAAAAGTGCTTTAATTTGGTAAAGAAATTTCAGCATCAAGGACTCACTGAACCAGAGGAATTTTATCTTCACTCAGACTCATTATATTGTTCTGTCGTTAATAATCACAGTGCAAAGTAATTGAGTTTGTGATGGTATTACATGGGTCTGTGTCTAGTCCAAAACGTGAGTGCAAGACTTTTGCTTTTGGTTTGATTTGGCTCCCATCGCAAGACACAGTGAGCAGTTTTATTGTGCTATTTGTCAGAGAGTGATGAATTACTATTACTTAACAGGTGAACTGTGCCATACTGAAAATGAATGTGGGGAGGAGCAACTGCACATCTCAAATTACAGGCTCTATTATGTAAATTACAGGTGGTAGGTGGCAAGAGTCCTACAAAATGGATGGGTTGGCTAAAATCATGCCAGTACTTCTTTGTGATGCATACAAAGAAGAATCATGCATAAAACTGGAAGCTCTAAGTTTCCAGGTGTGCTTATGATACTTGCTTTCTCTTAAATGAAAGAAACAAATCTGATTGAAAATATCTGAATTTAAAGAATTACCTCCTACCCCCAGTTTGGTGGAGAGGAGAAGGAAATACATTGTTTTCTTGGATAGTTTTTTATTCTCATTAACAAACTGGAAAGTTTTATTCCACATTGTGTAAACAATCTGAATCAATTTCACACTAAGCAGGCTTTACAGATCCAAGCAATATTCTAAAACTGTATATATTAAATACCTATATATAAGTGCGGGTGTGTGCATATATTTGTTATTGAATTGGTGAGCTTTTAAGAAGCAGAACCTTTCAAAACATTCTGATGATGTTCTGAAGAGATTATGCAAGATTTTATGTAGGTAGAAAAATAGCAGTCTCTTAAAAAGTCATCTGCTTAGTCTCTTTTACTATTTCTTCTATGACTACTGTATTTGTTTTTATTTACTTAGAAGCTGACTTACTGAATAGCTTCATGTGATGTGCATCTTACTATTTTGTGGCCCTCAAGAGGGTTTAGCAGCCCAGAGGTCTTATTTCAACTTGTTTCAGTTGAGCACTTGTAGTGTGAGATTTTCAGACTTAAATAGTATGTAGCAACAGTGAGTCGCTGCCATCTCATTTCAAGGAATAATGAAAGCTCTGGGAAATACAAGATCAAAAGTTTCTAAAAATGAAGCAATGTTAGTACATGGTTAGTGAAACTAGCAGCTTATTCTAGCTGCTTGGATATATAATGCCCCTGAGTTTTATAATTTGTATTTATATTTTTCCAGACCAGTAATTAAATTTCTGATGCTTTATCCATAAAGCTAATAAAATTATCACACACAGCATATCTGAAGGCCTTTCAAGCTATCTATTATTACGCTGAGTAAGCTTGTGCCACAGTAAAAGGGCACTGCTGATGACCTGTGGTTGTCCAGCAGCTACGAAGAGCAGACTGAATTCATATCAGAGGTGGACCTGAGGAAGTGTCGGCGTCTGCAAGTGAAAGATACTTCCTTTATGCTCTGTGCAAAGCATAACTCATATCATTTTCATTAGGAATATACTTCACCATCAAGCCTGCAGTAACATTCAAATGCAGTAGTAAACCCATGCAGCCGATAGTTAGACAGTTAAATTCTGCTGCTGGTGTAAATTGAAATAACTTCAGGATAAAAACCACAAGCATTCTTGATTTACAAAGAATGAAGTATATAATGGAGGAAAATGGTATTTCCAGTAGCTAAATTCACTAAGCAAACATAATGGTAAAAGTCATTTGTGCAAAAGTATTTTGGTGCTGATTAATCCACACATACAGGAAGATGAGTGTTAGAGCTTGCAGATTGTTCTCTGGCTTCATTTGGACAGTCAAGCGGTCAATAAACAGAGTTCTCTGATTTGGATTCTGTACAAAGTATCAGAGACAACACCAAATGATTTGTTCAGTTGAAGCAGAGAACAATGGATGCAAATGTTGGTCTTTTTCTAGTTTTCTTGTTTTGCATTATATTGCTATCTGTCTCACTGTAAATGAAAAAAATATTGCTGAATGTATCTGGTGACTTCTTCCTTCAGATTCTTCTACAAAAGTGATATTGGGCATGGAGGAAAAGGTGGGCAATGGTATTTTCCTCATGAAATTATTTTTATCTGGGGAATGTCTGTGAAGAAACTTTTGTGCGTTTCAGTGCAGAATGTAATCATTTTGACTGAAAAAAATGTAATAGTAAATATGAAGTGGTAGAATATGTCATGAGTTTTCTTTCAAGCAATTATGACACAGCCCACAAAGTAATAACAGTATTTTGAACTGTTGCAAAACTTTCTTTCTTGGGTTCTCAGTCATGGGAAAGTACACAGTGAAAATGGATTTCTATAGGTCTCAGTGCCAGAACAGGAGGGGGCTGTCTGGATTATGTCTTGAGAATGATGGAAGCTGACTCAGTTCAATTGAATTTTATAATAGAAGAAACCTAACCAGGGTAGAAAAGCAGGCAACTGGCTGGGAAGTTGTATATAAGGAGAGGATAGCTCAAAACAATGACCTTTCTGCTTGTAGGTCATGCTGCAGTTCTTGATCACTGGGTGGCTTGCTGCCTTTTGGCAGTCTGTCATGGGGGGCTCTTACATTATTATAGCTCTATTATCATGATCTCTGGTATGTCAATTACTTCTGGTTTATGATAAAGTAGGCTAAAGAAAAGTTTAAAAAAGAAAAAAAAGAAAGAGGACTTCTGTAATAGTTGAGATTCTCTTGTATATAACTGGGAGGGAGTGAAATTCAGCTCTTACTGAAAGCAATGGTAGCATTAATCTAAAATCTTATTGATCAATTTAAAGATCAAGAAATCTTAATAGGGTTTCATGTTCTAACTTGAGAGTACACAGCATAGCAGCACCTGTTACAAATGATGAAGAAATAATATTCAGGAGTTCATTGCCCCCAGAAGCATGTCCTAATTCAAGATCTTGGTGTGCAGCTCTTAGTAAACTTCATCCTCATGTTTGGATGAAAAAATGTGTGTGTTAACCTTGGTTCAGGATTTAAAAAAATGGGTGCTGAGAAGAAAAGAAGAAAGAAACTGTTGGTCTGTGGATAGCAAGTAATGCTGACATATTGTGGAGTTGATAATATTCGTAGCACACAGTACTTACCTTCAGTTTTTTCAATAAGCTCTGATACATTTGTATTACCAGGTAAAGCCTGCTTAGGCTTGCAGCTGCTTTAAAAAATTCCCTTTTTCAGTAATTGCCTGCCAGCTGGGATGGAATTTGATCCTTTTCTTATATCTGGAGACCTCACTTTCCGCTGGTTTTTTAAGAACTCAGTTGCAGTACTTGTGAGTTTATGTAGATAGAGAGTTACTTCTTCACATGAGCGTGAATGAAGGAAGCTTCATGGACTCCACTGTTTCACCTCCCGATTTACACCTTCCTAGTGGCCATCAGCACCTTGGACAGCGATCCCGACCCTGGCGCTCTGCGCAGAAACGTTCCCTCCTTGTACCGTCTCTACAAGACGGGAGCTAAGAGCGCTTGGGACGCTGGAGTAGAGTTGTAGCTGCTTTGAAGTGCACCTTTTTGATTGAGGTAACTTCCCAGGCATCTTTAAAGGATGTGTCGACGTAGCCTGAGGAAGTGGTACTACTTATGGCAGCAAATTTCTGCTTTTGTTAATAGAGAGAGAAAATATCACTGTTTTTATTTGGTCTTGCACACATTTCCTCTTTTTTTTTTTTTTTTTTTTTTTTTTTTTTTTGAGTGATCCTACTTTAATGCCTTGAAAAGGGCAGAAACAGTTTTTTGGGCTCAAAGCACAGCCCGTGGTGATCCTGCTCCTGCTTCTCAGGCCATGCACAAACACAGAAGGATGGAAGAAAATGTTTTCCCCTGCAGTCAGTTCCCTGCCAGCAGTACGCAGGGGATCCTGCAGGCAGGGGATCACTTTTGACTCCCCGTGAAGGCAATGGCAACAGCATTTGCACTGTGACTCTGTGAAATCAGGAAGGGTAAGAGTTAGAGCTGCAGCACCAATATAAGGAATTGCAGGGTAGATAAGTTAACCTTCTCTGGAGGGAAAGAAATCATTAACATAAAAACCCAAACTATATACTTCAGTTGTTTTGGAGGTACGTTTTGACGGTGCCCGACAAAAACCCTTGAGTGAAGGTCAAGTTTAAGCACCAGAGATATCTGAAACAAGCAGGAAAATCTGAGATGCTAAAAAACAATGAGGAGGAAAAAAGCTGGTCCAGCCATTGCAAGATTGTGTTGCATTATTAATGCAGAGACTCTATATTGCCTACTCTGATTATGATGTGCCAAAATGAAACAGTTGTGTAAGTATAGCCAACTGCTGTGCTGGCCTGCAGTTTGTTGGATGACTGTTTAAGTTTCATTGGCTTGTACTAAGGCGGGAAAAAGGGAGGGATTTGTATGATACATATGTTAGTGTGTCTTAGTGTGCAAAGATTAACCCAGTCGGCAGGCACATGATGATACAGTGGAACAGTTGTTTTCTGCTATTTTAAATGTTTTTAGAAGTGCACAGGTGGGTTTATCTAAGGAAAATAAATCTCATTATGTTTTGTTTGATTTGGTTCAGATGTCTATGAGACTGAGACTTTGATGAAAAACTCCTAGTTTTAGTTTTTGCTCTCTGTTCAAATGTGGGGTCTTTTTTTTTTTTTTTTCTTTTTTCTCAGGTTTTCCAGATTTTACAAAAAACCCCACCTGTTTCTGTTAGAAAAACCCTTTGAAAGGGTAACCATTTTGCTTAGAATTGGCTAACCTTTTCCATAGTGCCGCAGCAAACACACAATAAGACATTGTGTCCTTTGTTTCAAAACTGCCTCATTCGCTATGAAGGAAGAAAAGATAAACAATGAAAACTTGCAGGAAAAGGAGTATGGCATTATTGCTGATTCGCAACACCTAGGGCATCAGCAAGAGCCACAGGATCTCTGCTAAAGCCAGTAAAGAAACCATTTGCCAAGTGATGTTGGCTCATTTTGTGTTCAGGCTGCTGAGCACAGGTGCCTCTGGAACGGTGCACAGTGTCCTTTATTTGACTCTCTCTTGATGTTAGAGAAATCTGCTTGTTTTTCCTTTAACTTTAAACTGCCGCTTGCAGTGAAAAATCTAAAAATAAATTTAAGAAGTTAATTAAGAAAGAAAAAGCAAAGAAAAGCTGAATGGAACCTAATTTCTTTTCTTCAGCTCTTTGGTTTATTTTGAGCTCCTAAAAAAGCCTCCTTCCTTTCAGGATCAGTCCATGCAATATTATTATATTCCTGTTGGTAGTGTGGGAGGAAGTTTCATTTTTAATAGGACAATCTGTCCTTGCTGGAAAGGAAGATTATAAGCAGAACTCTATATGAATGACTGAATGGGGGAAAAAAAAAAAAGAAAGTAAAATAGCAGATTTTCTTACAAATTTTATCTTTTTCCCCTGAAACTGTTTACTTACTTCAGCTTCAAAGAGTGTAGTATTTTGACAGCCAGGAGCTAATTTCCAATTTTTCCTCTGAATTCTAGTTTCAAATGAATTTTCCCTGCCCCACCCCTTCCAATGAAATGAAATAAATCTCAAGCTGACAAATTTTACTATGTGCAGCCAGTAGACCTCCTCTCTGATTTCATGGATTTTGGACAAAATGACAAAAAAAAGTGACATGAAGTAGAAATACTGGTATATACCAGAATGCTCCATGTCAGGAACTTTCAGTAAAGCTTTGTTGGTTTCTGCCCCAGGATCTGTAATTCCTAGTTAAAGTCATGGATTTGTTGTATAGTCACAACCTGGAAATGCTAAATATTTTTCAAATAAGATTTTCAATAGAAAAAAGTATAAACAGACTGGAAAAACTAGGCTACAGCCTAAATAAACCTGTATTTTCTTTAGACAGAAGTTGAAGTTAAGGATACATAGGCAAAAAACCCTAGGCCTCGATTACACAATTTTTCTTCCAAAAGAAAACATTAAGTAGAAAAGACCATTGTTCTTCCTCCTTCCTATCCATTAGGTGAAATTACATGAAAGTGTTATTGTAATTTGTTCCCTTTAGTACCCTTTAGTAAGTTCTATTTGTTAAAACTGCACTGTTATTAACATTACTTTGCTCATTTCTTTTGCTTTAACTTACTTACGAAAGTAAACATTTTACGAAGCCTAATTTTTTACTTAGAAACAGATGTTAGATAATGATAAATCAAACTCTACACATCCCTGCATGAAAATGGTTGTGGTTTGTTTGGCTTTGCACTTTACAGGTGTCATTTAGTGCTTTGTCACAGAAATATGGACAATATCTCAGCTGGATTTTGTTGTCACATTTTTTGCTTTATGTGGGTCTTGGGATGAACATCATTGGTTAATGATTAAAGCAACATAGCGTTAATTAAGAAATCCATTCTTTCTCCTGGCTGCACAGTTGACTTGCCCAGTGGTATCTGGAGAACTGTTTAGTCTCTGCGTGCTCTAGTTTCCTCTTTGTTGATTTCTGGTCACTTCTTATATATGTGACAAAAAGTGGGAGAGGGAAGCCCTGAACCAAAGGACTCTGACATTCAATAGAAACAGAGAAGAGAGATTGTGGTTCTGGTTTCTGAATATTGTAAAGATTTCATTTTCATTTCAATGTGGGACCAAAAAAAAAAAAAAAGTCAGAAACTCAGAAACTGTTAAAAAAAAAAAGCCTGGGAGGGGAAGCTACTTGTGCCCAAACAATTCTAAAGTGGTATTTCACATAGTCAGTAAAAGATTTTATGTAAAGATTTCTGAAATCAAAATATTATAATTCTTGAATGGAAAGCCCCATACAGATGGTTGTCAGAAAGTAAGAAGTATTTCAGTTACCTCTGTTGTTGCTATATCTTGCCTTACCCAGTCAACCTTTGGAAGCAGTGATACCTTTGTGAGGCAAAATGAAAATATAGGATTGACATTCCAGATTAATATTTTCTCAGATTTTTCAGAGGGCAGCCTTCGGTAATGGAGATCATTAGTGGAGATCCTCTTCCTGTCGCACTTTTATTTCTAATCCCAGATAGTTCAGGGTTAGTTTATAAACTGAAACAAGAAGGCTTACAAGATAGCTTGCATAATTATGAATGGTCTTCAAGATAGTCATATAAGTGAGTTCTCTCTTGAATAAATAGGCACTTCTCTTACCAACTGATTTGAATTTTATAAGTATTTTTAAAAGAAAAAATAAGCCACTTCTTGCAGAAAATTGAGTGCTAAATTTTAAATGTCATTTTAAAATTCAGACTACTGTGATCTGACTGACAACATTTCCTGAGTTTTTTGTTTTGTATTTTGTCATGGAGTCTTGCTCAGGAAATACATATATGTGCCATCTGCCATATTTTGTATGTGCAAATTAATTTCTAGATGACTGTATACACAAGTGGGCATTTTCTCACCTTATAAATATCTGGTTAACAAAATTATATGGTGTCCATGTGAGTGGACTATAGGTATCAGCACTCAGCTTAAATTGTACCTGCCTATGTCAGACTAGCAAAAGGGCTAGGGCAATAGGACACAGTGGTGTTGCATCTGCCTTGACCTGTACCATTGCACAAAAATTAGTTTCAGTTCATTTGTTCTTACACTTGGATCTGAGCTGTTTGAACACTGGACCACTGATGAGTTTTGGAGTGGTGTCTGGAGGGGTTGTGGACCTCTGAAGTACTGTTCTTCCTTACTCTTTCTCACCAGAAATACAAATTGCTCCAGGATGTTCATTAGCTTTTGTGTAAAGTGGTAGATTGTAAGGTGGTTTGATTTTATAGTATATGTGTTTTATATTTGTTATATGTGTTTTTATGTATGTCATTAAAAGTCAAGAAGTAAGGATATTCAGAACCAGATGAATGGTGGTCCTGCCTGGTGGACCACCTGGTGGACCCCCATAGACACAAGTCCATGAGTCTGGATGGGATCCACCCGAGAGTACTGAAGGAACTGACGGAAGTGCTCACCAAGCCATCATTTCGCAGCAGTCCTGGCTAACCAGGGAGCTCCCTGTTGACTGGAGATAAGCAGATTTGACGCCCATCTACAAGAACAGCTGGAAGCAGGATCTGGGGAACTACAGGCCTGTCAGACTGACCTCGGTGCTGGGGAAGGTCATGGAGCAGATCATCTTGAGTGCCATCATGCGGCACGTACAGGACAACCAGGTGATCAGGCCCAGTCAGCATGGGTTTAGGAAAGGTAGGTCCTGCTTAACTTACCTGATCTCCTTCTATGATGAGGTGACCCGTTTAGTAGATGAAGGCAAGGCTGTGGATGTTGTCTACCTAGACTTTAGTAAAGCCTTTGACACTGTCTCCCACAGCATTCTCCTGGAGAAACTGGCTGCTCATGGCTTGGACAGGTGTACTCTCTGCTGGGTAAAAAACTGGCTGGATGGCTGGGCCCAAAGAGTTGTGGTGAATGGAGTTAAATCTAGTTGGCAGCCAGTCACAAGTGATGTTACCCAGGGCTCAGTGTTGGGGCTGGTTCTGTTTAGTATCTTTATCTATGATCTGGATGAGGGGGTCGAGTGCAGCCTTGGTAAGTTTGCAGATGACATCAAGTTGTGCTGGAGTGTTGATCTGCTTGAGGGAGGGAAGGCTCTACAGACAGACCTGGACAGGCTGGATCGATGGGCCGAGGCCAACTGTATGAGGTTCAACAAGGGTCAGTGTCAGGTCCTGCACCTGGGTCACAACAACCTCACGCAACGCTACAGGCTTGGGGATGAATGGCTGGAAAGCTGCCCAGCGAAAAAGGACCTGGGGGTGTTGGTCGACAGCCAGCTGAATATGAGCCAACAGTGTGCCCAGGTGGTCAAGAAGGCCAACAGCATCTTGGCTTGTATCAGGACTAGTGTGGCCAGCAGGACTAAGGAAGTGATCATACCCCCGTACTCGGCACTGGGGAGGCCGCACCTTGAATATTGTGTCCAGTTTTGGGCCCCTCACTACAAGAAGGACATTGAGGTGCTGGAGCGTGTCCAGAGAAGGGCAACGAAGCTGGTGAATGGTCTAGAGCACAAGTCTTATGAGAAGCGGCTGAGAGAACTGGGGCTGTTTAGTCTGGAGAAGAGGAGGCTGAGGGGAGACCTTATCGCTCTCTACAACTACCTGAAGGGAGGTTGTAGCGAGGTGGGGGTCCTTCTCTTCTCCCAAGTAACGAGTGATAGGACGAGAGGGAATGGCCTCAAGTTGCACCAGGGGAGGTTTAGGCCAGATATTAGGAAATATTACTTCACTGAAAGGGTTGTCAGGGATTGGAACAGTCTGCCCAGAGAGGTGGTTGAGTCACCATCCCTGGAGGTATTTAAAAGGCATTTTGACATGGTGCTTAGGGGCATGGTTTACTGGTGAACTGGCAGTGTTAGGTTTATGATTGGACTCGATCTTAAAGGTCTTTTCCAACCTATATGATTCTGTGTAATTCTGTGTAGTTCAGCAGCACGAAGCACAGGTGCTCCAGTGTTTCCTGGGAGTGTTTTTGGTACAGTTAGACCTTATTATCAATTTGGGGACTTGAATAGCTGTACTTAAGATTTTACTGCTTTGAGCAGAAAATTTTCTTTAGGCATCACACTAACAGTTTTCATCATGGTGGTAGGATATGTAGGATATTGCTGTCAGCAGGGAGTGTATGTTCAGTTAGCTTTCAGTTTTACTTCTCCATGTCTAGAGATTCATTAATGCTTATCCCCCTTGGATATCATTCGCCAGCAGTTTAACACTACCCAGAATGGCTTTCATCCCCTGTGCCGTGCTTCCTGGGATTGCTGCTCACTGCTTCAGTTCTTTTATAGGCTCTTTGCAATGTGCCCCAGTTCTGGTTGTGTGGTTTTCCATCTCATCGACCTTCCTTAATAGCTGCTCACGTTTGTTACCCAGTCCAGCTGCAGTGAACGTCGAATGGGTTTTCATTGTTTTTTCCAAAAAGGCAGTGTTTGTGGCTAAGGGATCTGCTCAAACACACCGCTTTTGGTTATAGATGACAGCTCAGTAGGCCAGCTGCTGGGGCTGCACCACTTGGTGTGTAGGGAAAAATATCCTGCTACCATTTTGTTTTGACATTTTTCGTGTCTCTAGTGTACTTGTCATTCACCAGTAGGTATGCTTTGTGTTGCCTTTGTGCTATTAATAGAGCAGCAATAGCCACTTGCAGATCCACTGAAGTGCAACCACTTCTGCTGGCAATCCCCTGCATTTCCCTTTAAATTACCATCCTCCTGCTGTGATTTACTTGCTGCCATCAGACTTTTATACAAAGACTGGTATAAAATAAGATTTTTTAATGTCACCCTGTGGAATTATTCTGGAGGTAAACCAGTGTGTGTGAGAGTTTAACCACTGACTTATGAGACACCTTTTAAGCAGCTATGCTCCAGTGGTCCCAGTTTGCAGCTTTTCGGTGTTAATGTTAAACTGCAACAACTTTATTGAAATTAATAGAGTGGTTCTGGATTTCCAAAAGTGTCATTGGGACCAAGTTATTCTTCACTTGATTCAGAACTATTATTCATGAATATTTATTTTAATATGAGATCAAAGTCAGTCCTTTGTATCCTTATAAAAAGTTTGAGGAATTTATGGACAGGTATAATCTGTGCCCTTCAGTTAGGCTCTGATGAAAGACAAAAGAAGTCACCTCAGACTAGTTCTTCTGGATCTGTTCCAAAAATGTGAATTTTTTTTCCTTTAGGCTGTGATCTTGCAGTTGGTGGGATTCTGCGCTGGTTGGTAGTAGCTCTGTCATTTCTCTTAGCATAAAAAAAGACAGAACCAAAAACCAAGCCCTCTAGTTTATTTTAACAAAAAGTGTAATTATAAAAAAAAAACAACCCAAACATGTAACTGAGAAGAGCTTTCCCATGCTGTACAGCTCAAGGGCTGTTTATTACATTACTCTTAAATGGTTATTTTGCCTTACAGTGCCTGACAGAAGTGAATATTTTTCTTGGAAAATACCAAAGTTGCTCAAGAGTAGGCTTCTGTTTTGAAAAATGAAATTATGGAATATAGCTGCTTTTGGTCTTGATTATCACTAACTTAAAAGAAAATGGTGAGGAAAAATATAAAATAACTCATCTTAACTTTTACCAGGCTGTATTTGGATCTTGCCAAGTTAGACATGAATATTTATCAGTATCTTTTGGTACTTCCTCTGGATACAATAAAAGGAGACTTTTTTTGACCTCTTTTTATGGCATTTCATTCTGGCGTGCTTTCTGTTCCCTCTTGGGACCTCTACTCCCAATATGCCGAGTTTTGCTCTGAGAGCTGCCTCCCTTCGCCTGTGAGTGCTTGCTTGAGTGCTCCCGTGTCACTGCCATGTCCCAGTTTGGTTAAGAGGGGGCATCTCCCTGCCGCCTCCTGTGCGGTGAGCTCTTTCAGGAGGGAAAACAGGGGAGAGAGGGCCACCAAACCCCCAGATCCAAGTTATCTATTTGAAATAGATGCAAACATGGAAATGGCAGGGTCAGTACATTCATATACTGGACACAGCCATTAATAATAAGAAAATGTGCAAATTATTATCTGCCTCAATTTCAGTATCTGGATAAAAAATGCTGTCTTTTAAGAGAATTTGTTTTATCAAGAGATGGTACTACAAAATAAAAGTGCATCTCAGAGGGTTGTGATCAACAGCGCCGAGTCTGGTTGGAGGCCCGTAACTAGCCATGTTCCCAAGGGGTCTGTACTGGGTCCAGTCCTGTTCAATATATTCATCAATGACCTGGATGAAGGGATAGAGTGTACCCTCAGCAAGTTTGCCAATGATACCAAACTGGGAGGAGTGGCTGACACGGCAGAAGGCTGCACTGCCATCCAGTGAGACCTGGACAGGCTGGAGAGCTGGGCCGAGGGGAACCTAATGAAATTCAACAAGAGCAAGTATAAAGTCCTGCACCTGGGGAGGAACAACCCCATGCACCAGTATAGGTTGGGGGTTGACCTGCTGGAAAGTAGCTCTGCTGAGAAGGACCTGGGAGTGCTGGTGGACAGCAAGTTGATCATGAGCCAGCACTGTGCCCTTGTGGCCAAGAAGGCCAACGGGATGCTGGGGTGCATCAAAAGGAGTGTGGCCAGCAGGTCGAGGGAGCTTATCCTCCCCCTCTACTCCACCCTAGTGAGGCCACATCTGGAGTACTGTGTCCAGTTCTGGGCTCCTCAGTTCAAGAAGGACAGGGAACTGCTGGAGCACCTCTCTTATGAGGAAAGGCTGCAAGACCTGGGTCTGTTCAGCCTGGAGAAGAGAAGACTGAGGGGGGATCTTGTTACTGCTTATAAATACCTGAAAAGTGAGTGTCAAGAGGATGGGGCCAGACTCTTTTCAGTGGTGCCCAATGACAGGACAAGGGGCAATGGGCACAAATTAGAACATAGGAAGTTCCACATGAACATGAGAAAAAACTTCTTTACTGTGAGGGTGACAGGGCACTGGAACAGGCTGCCCAGAGAGGTTGTGGAATCTCCTTCTCTGGAAATATTCAAAACCCGCCTGGACACAGTCCTGTGCACCCTGCTCTAGGTGTACCTGCTGAAGCAGGGGGGTTGGACAAGATGATCTCCAGAGGTCCCTTCCAACCCCTACCATTCTGTGATTCTGTGATTTCAGCATTGTCAATGCAACTAATATACCTTTCATATACTTTAGGACTGAAACTGTCAAGTATGAAGCTAGAAGCTTATTGCGACACCTTTCCCTTGTGTGTGTTTTAGCTTGATGTTTTTATAACAATGTGAATGATTATTTGTATAAGACTTCTTAAAATACTTAGAATGTTGTGTATATGATTATCATCTGCACAGGTTTGGTGTCTTCTTTTAAAAGAATATGTCTGTTTTAATGACCAGAAGGTATGTTACTGTTTGTGAAATATAGACTAAGAGAAGAAGGGTGTGGAAATTATTTACGAGAAAAAAAAAAAGATTGTTTACTTCCACCTGATAGCATTACTGTTTTATAGCCAGTGCCTAATTGCACAATCAGGTAAAATTTTTCTGGAGTTTTGACAGTAGAAATTTGAGAAAGCAGATATCTCAGGTTTGTTCAAATACTATGTTTTTATTGCTTTTGGGAGCTGTGTTAGTGAGGTTATGGAGTTAGCTATATTTGTTTCCAAGTTTTCCTTCTACTTTTTCAATAATATTTGAAATGCCTTATTGTTAGAACTAAAGAAAAGCTGAAAAAACTATTTGCAACCAATCAGGGACAGTTTTATATGTTAAGTAATAGGATTCCAGGGGATTAGAATTTTTGGAGGAATTTCACCTAGATTTGGAAATGACTTTTGCAGAAAACACAAATTTAGGAAAGGCAAGGTGCATTATTTTGGCCATTTTGGAATGAAATGTCTAAGATGTTTCAAAATCACTTTTAAAGTGCCAGAATGTAACTTCAGTACTGTTAAGAGCCCGAACATGAAACTAAACAGTTAGGTTTGGACTGAACAAAGTATTTAATTGAAATCCATATAAAAGAAATGTGTTTTCTCTTAAAAAAAAAAAAATCTATCCTTTTTAATTTTGGCCATTTGTTCAATACTTCTGTTTACAACTCCTTTTTATTCCTTTTTGCCAATATTCATAGCTATTTGTTTTCATTCTTATTAATTCTTTTAAAAAATACTTCTTTGAGCAAATGATACAGAGAAGTGGCATCCACTAGATGCATAGACCAATGTTTAATTCTCAGTCCTAGAAAGCTTGTTAAACTTAAAAAAAAAAATGTGTTAAGAGGGGAAAAAGTTGTGTGTATCACCATTATCATTAAAACCAAAACCAAGCCCCTTTATTATGTCAATCATATATGTTTTTGAGAACTTAAAGAATCGCTGAGAACACGCCCCAGGACATAATCTGGTCAGATGGGGAAAAGGATAAGACATGTGCTGTGAAGCCTGTGCAATTCAGTTTGCAGCCTGGCATTCCTGTTATTTGTTTCCTGATAAATCTAAGAGAAGGTAATAATGTCCAATGCTATAGCTGCACATCAGTAAATTGTAATTGTTTTAGATTTTATGATTTGTCTGTCAGAAAATATTGCAGGAAAGTCTGAATGATCTCTCATTTATAAGTAAACTTCTATTAAGCAAAGAGTTTATGGGCACGCAACAGATTATTACAGCAGTGGAGAAGCAGTATCCTACCTCTTCTAATGCTGAATGAGCTATTAGCAATGATGGTCTGAGTGTGTTTACGTGTTTTGGAAGTTGTGGAACATGCACACTATGGCAGCAGCTCCCTCCATCACAGCTTCCTTGCAGGCAACAGATGCCAAATACTTATTTCCTGCTGCTAAAGCAAGGACAGGTCATCTGCCTTTCTGTGACATTCACTGTTTCAATAGTAATGTAAAATATTCCCAGACTGAAATATAAAATAAACTATCCTACTGTTGGTTTACTTAGTGTGAAAGATGTTTCTTGGTGCACTGCATTTAGGAGTGGTAAGATGTTGCTAACACTGCTCATGGTAAAACTAGCACGTATTTCAGTAAGTGGGATAAGACTGTTGCAATATATCCCATCACTGAAATGACAGAAGTCTTATATAAATATCACGACACATTTTTCAAGAAAAATAAAAGGGTGTAGCTTCAATTCTAGATTATTACAATAAAACTGAGTGATAGAAGCAACTCCTTTTCCTCCAGGAGTATAAAAAAGGAGTGAGCAGAGTAGGTTTGTTCAAGGAGTAGGTTAATGCTTTTAGGAATGGATTCCCAGATTGGTATCCTGAAGGGAATGAAGGCATTTCTCTGACATGCTTAAGGCAGGTACCTAAGCTCTGGAGAGGTGAGATTTCCTGAGCAGCTGTATGGTTAGTATTTCTTCATAAGTAGTTCTAGGTAAGTGTCTGCCCTCTATGCACATGTTTTGGATGATCTTTGTGCTGGTTTTGGCTGGGATAGAGTTCATTTTCTTCATAGTAGTTAGTATGGGGCTATGTTTTGGATTTGTGCTTAAAACAGTGTTGATAATGCGGAGATGTTTTAGTTGTTGCTTACACTAGTCAAGGACTTTTTCAGCTTCCCATGCTCTGCCAGGTGCACGAGAAGTTGGGAGGGGACACAGCTGGGACAGCTGACCCCAACTGACCAAAGGGATATTTCATACCATATGACATCATGCTCAGCATATAAAGCTGGGGGAAGAAGAAGAGGGGGGGGGGACGTTTGGGGTGATGGCATTTTGTCTTCCCAAGTAACCATTATGCGTGATGGAGCCCTGCTTTCCTGGAGATGGCTGAACACCTGCCTGCCATTGGGAAGTAGTGGATGAATTCCTTGTTTTGATTTGCTTCTGCATGCAGCTTTTGCTTTACCTATTAAATTGTCTTTGTCTCAACCCACAAGTTTTCTTACTTTTACTCTTCCAATTCTCTCCCCCATCCCACCAGCGTGGGAGTGAGCGAGCGGCTGTGTGGGGCTTAGTCCAGCTGGGGTTAAACCACAACAATGTTTCATGTAGTATAATAGATTCTTAACCTTAGAGATTAGAGTTTTTTTAGTCTCGAGCTTCTCTGCTGTGTCACCTCGCTAGAAACTTCCTGAACCCCTCACTGGAACCAGTCCATACACAGAGAAAAATATCTCTCTCCCCATCACCTGTACAATTTTTTTCTGTCTGTCTCTCTCTTGTAAGCTCACACACAAATTAAATTTTAATTATGAATTTGTATTGGGCATCGAACCAAAATGCTAGCTACTAAACCACAGACAACAGCAATAATCCTCCCCTGCCCGACAATCCCTAGTCCCTTGTGAACAATTGGGCCATTTATTACTCTATTAGTCTAAACAATCGTACCGTATTAGCTGAAGTGAAACATTGCCACATAACTCAAGGTGTTTTCTTTTTCTGTTGTCTTCAAGGCATTCAGTTCAAGGTGATGTAAAAAAATTCTAGCTAGACTACAGAAATATGAAAAATGTAAGAGAACTTCCTGTTTGCTCTATGAGGTGCTGACCATAAATTGGATTTTACAGTATTGTGTCATACAAACTAGTCATTAATATTGAAGGCAGTTATTGCCCAGGAAGCAAGGCCAAATTGGTTTATTACTATTATTTTTTAATTCACACCTGGTATAGATTTTTTTTTTTGGTATGCGGTTTCATCCTGTTCCTCGAAAACTGGGTTTTTCTCCCCATCCCTCCCACCACTATGTTTTCCTCCTGGAATTCTGGGGTTGAATCCAGAGGAGTTGTGGTAAGAAGAGACTGAAAATTACTGATGCTGAGATGTGGTTGAACTGGAGAAACAGAGGTTTGCTGGACCAGGATCTGGTCTTCCTTAGGATGACAGGAAACAAGAGCAGCTGCTGATTTCGGTGGAGCTATTCTGTGTTTCTTCTGATGTACAAAAGAAGCAGAATAAAGCCTAGTCACAACCCTAGGATCTTCATTCCTATGGTACTATTTGCTGTATCTCCACATTTTCCTCAGGATAAATATACAATGACTGGTGGAGATAGTGGGCCAGAGATATTAAGTAACTTCCTTTGGAAGAAACTGCATTTAGAATCCACTTGGGGACTGATGAGCTGAATGTTATTTTACTGATGGAGAAAAAAACTAGAAAAAAGCTTAGAGAAGCAGGATCCAGTAAGAACTGGGCAGGGGAAGGAACAAGCAAAACCCTTTCACCCTTCCTTTTTTCAGCTTGTGGCATGCCCGTCCTGCCAAGCCAGGGATCTTCATAGTCTGTCCCTTTCATTTTCAGGAAACACACCCTTGTACCAGCACAAACATTGCTGCTGAGTCTGTGAAGGCAGGTTCAAAGCCTTGTGCAATGATGCTGCCCTGAAATTGAGGGCTGTGCAAAGAAATGGAGGAGAGAAAAACACTGCAAAAGGCAGACTTGTACATAGACTCAAATGCAACAGCACTTTCTAGACACTTACTCAGTTAATACTGCTCTGGTGACAGCCAGCCCTCCAACAGCCCCAGCAAAACAGAGTCATCCACTGCTCCAAATCTGCCCATAAGTAAGTAAGTTGGGTGCTTTCTCTCCTTTTCCACTCCTACCCTCAGCTATTTTGTGTCTTAAGGACCAGGCAAGTCAGGAGCCATGGTGTTCTGGTCTAGACCTACTCATAAAAATGTCAAATGACTTTTAGGTTTTAATCTGCTGCTGCTGACTCTCAGCCCTGTCATATTGCTTTTATTCATGGTGTGTTTCCCAAACAATAACATAAAGCACTTCTTGGAGAATAGGTTCAAGAAACAACTAATGTTCAGGTTCATTAGGAAGTGTGTTTGTGAGCACTTTGTAGAGGCAAATCTTCATTTCTTTCCATAACCCTTGGCTAGCATTTTTAGTCTTAATTTTATTTTTTGCAAATGCATCCTGTGAGTAAAATTTGTGACTTAATTTGAAATTGCATTGTGTTCTGTCATTACGAGTCCATTCCCCCACTTCCCCAGCTTCCATGTCTCTGATAGATCTATGGGGGAAAAAAAAGGCTTTTGCAATGAGGATTTCACTCATTTCAGTATATTCTCCACTAATGCAAAAAATACAAACAAAATAACCACTCTCTTCTCCTATGTCTGGTTTATTTAATGGATTTTGTCATCAATATAATTTCATAACTTATTTTAATTCCCCACATGTATTTCCAGCATGTAGTTAATGTCAGCCTGGGAAATATTCCCTTAATAATTTCCATGATTGAAAAGTTGATTTGTTTATCACAACACTCAAGTTCTACAGAAATGAACATTTCTCTCTTTTTGACGTTTTGCTACTGAAATCACAGAAACATACTTAATTTTTAAAAAAAGAGGAAAAAGAAAAGGACAGAGAGCCAGCGAGGGCTCTGTGAGGAAGAACAGAGTTCCATGATGAACTAAGCCACTTAGAAAAGGCTTTTTCGAGAGGCTTGTGAAAAATGGTCAAATAGGAGCCTTGAATTGACCTTATTTTCCTGTTGGTTACTGTGCTTTCCAGATTAAAAACTGTTTTCTTTTATTGAAATCAAATAGTGCCAAACATTGAACTTGCTTTGTAAGACATACATCAAGAGAGAAAATATTTCAGTGCAATGGCATGACCTGACATTTTAAAGCAGATAATAAATGACACCTTGTCAATGCCACCAATTTATTATTTCCTCTCTTGTACCTCTGTGTTGCAGTGGGATACCACATTCTTTTTAATCATGGGCCTGTGTTAAACAAATTTTTACCAGAAAAGAATATAAAACACCCCTAGTTGTTTCCCGCTCGCTGACCTCCCAGCCATCCCACTGTAACGTATAAAGACAAAGTCTGTGTTAAATTTTTCATTATTTTATTCAATTTCTGATCCAATTACATGAGGCTCTTCCATCACTAACATGAATGTATATGCTATAATGTCATCTGCTGCACATTAATCAGGCTTTTTTTTAATTCAGTGAACACTGGTGCTAAATCATGTTACTGAAAAAAATGGGACAAGAAAGGGATGCAAATGAATAAAAGCAGGAAACTCCTTTTTGTACAATTACAGCAGGAAATCATTAGAGTGGGTAGCCTTCCAATCAAGCCCCCAAAGACCTGGAAATGCACCAAGTTGTTGTACATCTTTCATTTTCACCTGATTAAAAAAGAAGAGATGCTTCTTCCTGTGCCTTCACTTTTCACCACTTCTGATAAGTCTGCACCAATCACTTGAACTGTGGTCAGAATGCTGATCTTGTTTAATTCTTGTAACGAATATGCCAGTAAGCTGAAAATGTTTGGTGTTATTAAGGTTGATTTCTGGCAATGTGACAGAAAGACGACTTCTACTGGGATGCATGTGTCTCTCATTGGGGTTTGGAGTGTTATCTTGGTTACTGTGCAATTCTGTGGGTGAATGAGAGTTAGGCTTTCAGATGGGTAATACACAATAACTTCTAAATTTGATATTTCGTTTATTTCATTGAACAGGAAGAATAAGACCCCCTATGTGTTTTCTGTCTCTTAAGGGCCCTGGTCTCAAATTCCGGTCAGAGTTTAAGATTATACTCATGATTAGCACTGATAGGCATAAGCACCCTGGAAACTAGAGCATTAGGGGATTTTCCTGGGTCTTCAGGGTCAGGACGAGGGGTGCCTTATATGGAGGAAACCGAAAGGTTCAAGAGCACAAAGTCATATTGGGTTGTGCAGACCCTTGAACTTGCAGCAAAGCCTGTTATCAGAAGAGGTGAACGTGTTTTCTCAGGTTTTGGCATGCTTGCCCAGGTATCTGGAAGGTCAGCATTAGCTTGAACAACTCTGTAGTTTCAGGAATATAAATGTTTGCTGGATTTCACATGACCTTGAGAGGGTGGCTGTTTACAGAGACATTGTCTTGTCTTTCCCCTTTGATCGTCCAAGGATTGAAATTAATTTTAGAGTTACATTTGTGGTGGTTAGGAAATCTGTGCAGCATCTTCTCAAGAAATCTTTTAACACAAAACGTTATACCAACTTTCAGGACTAGTAAGTTTTCTTGTGGTTTTGCTTTTGGGTTTTTTTTGGGGGGCAGGGGGTGTTTTGGTTTGGTTTGTTTTGGCTTTCCTGATATTAATTTAGCATTTAGTCTGTGATAGGAAGGAATACAGTTTGCATTGTATAATGTATGTATCTCATAATTGTTGTATGCATGTTTGAAACCTTTTCCATAATAACTGGAAAAAATTATGTGGGTGTGACATATAGCAGAAAGTAAGTGGGGGGACCTGACCTGGTTTTCAGCCTTGTTTATATTTTTATTTATATATTTTTATTTATTTATATGTTTATACATTTATATGTTTTTTTTTTTTTACTTTTTGAAATACCCAAGGAAGTCTCTAGTCAAAGAGTCATTAAAGCCAGTAGACACTTGGCTTCACTGAAACCAATACTAGATTTCTAAGAAACAGGACCATTTGGACTTTCATGTTTGAATAGCGGAGTTTAATTCTTTTATGGATCACTTTCCATGGTTAAAAGTATCATGGCTCTTAAAATACAGTTTATGATTTCTGTTATTTCTTCTGCATAATGCAGATACCTGAACTGTCACAGTAAATACGGACATTTTAAATTTATGGTGTATTTTATTTCAACCAGCCGTGTCAGACAACAGCTCTGTATTGCATTGCAGCATTAATAAGTATATATGCAACATGGTAGTCGATACTTAGACTACAAATTATAGGCATACATTTAAAATAAAATAAAATCTAAAATCAAGCAACGGGAATGAAAGGCAAAGTTATGATTTTTTTTTTTTTTTTTTTTTTTTTTTTAAGCCAAAGGTGAAATCCACGGTTATTAACTCCAGGGTGGCTTTTACCTCAGGGATAGCATGGCCCATTTTCACCAGAGTTTTAAAGACTTTCATACAGTCTTTCTTCATTATCTTGCCTTGATGATGACATGCAGTGGCAGCATATCACAACAGAGATAACTGCAAACCTCCTGCAAACTTGTTACAACACCTAAGTTACAACATGTAAAAGCTTCTTACAGCATGTAAGAAGCTGCCAGGACATAACTATGTATTTTTCAGTAGCGGACAAAGCTATTGGAGAGTTCTCATGCTGTCAGGCACTTGTGCCAGGGCCCTCAGTGGGGGGCTTGCTGGCTATCCCCAGGCTCGCAGAGACAGGAATGGGGCAGTTGGGGCTGAGTGCAAGAAGCTTGAAGCAGGGATTTACAATGACGTTCTCAAAGCAGTGCCCATTTTTTTCTGTTGTCCAGTGTATAACAACTATATATTTTTATCTTTTAATATTGTCTTGGTAATGTAAAAACAAGAGTACATGTTCCTTAATACCCTTCCCTTAAACCCCTCTTTTGTCTTATGTGAGTAGACAGGTACACATGTATGCATGTACAAACATGCACCTACTACAAAAATTTCTTGTTGAGATACCCACCAACTTAACACTATTGGAGCCAGTACATTGTCAATGTATTAGAAATTATCTTGGAATGTAAGAACTAAGACAACTGCTGTGATTACAGCTTGCTTGTTTTTTATTCAGAGGAATAAAGTGAATTTTTCTTCAGTGGTACCTCCAGGCACGGTTCCTAGGATATTCTGTAAATTAAGCTTCACTGAGAGAGACCATTTTTTTCTGGCTGCTTCTGAAATGGATGGTGTTTCTGAAGGAGAAAAAAAAAGTGTGCTACTCAGATTTCACACTACTTTTGTATATTGTCTCCCCATCGATGCTGTAGCCTGCTGTCATGGATGTATCACTTGAAGTTCTTGTCCTGCATTGTAAAATAACATCTTCTGGGAGTGCAGAGGGGATATTAGTTTCCAATTCTTCTTTAACATTAAGGCTGTTTTGGCTCAGGTTCTGGTCAAATATCTCTTGATATATTTTGTTCTAATTGCATCCCATTTCAAAAGGCAGTTTGAGTTACTCCCCAAAACCTCCTGTCAGGAACTACTGACAATATCACTTTACACTCTTAAATGACTTAAGTGTTACAGTTGATCTAGTGAAATACTTAGCTTGTAAAATGCTATGGATCACTTGGATGAAAGGCATTATATCATCCAAACTAGGTGTTATTACAATATCATTACTTGCTCCAGAGTGCTTTTTCCCTTCATTCATGGCAAACTTTGGCTGCGGTGTGTCCCATGAATCCCAGCACTGGTACTTGATGGGGTAGTCAGTCCGCACTGTTTCCTACTTTCTTAACGCTGTCTCTATAGAATAGGACAAATATAGCTTGATCACCTTCAAACTGGCATGTTGGTGAGGCAACAACCAGGAGAGAGGTTGCAAGGATGGAGTGCAGCATCAGGTAGATGTAACCTGTTGGAAGTGACCATGTTGGAAGTGACTGGCTGGTTTAGACTGTTTAAAGAGAATTAATATTGAACAATTGAATTGTTTGTGTCACTCATTCCTTCAGCTTTGGTGATTTAGAAGAAATACTAGTGGATGATGGTAGTGTGGTAAGTATTTAGTGGGAGGTATACTGAGAGAAAGGGTTAAAAGATTCTACAGTTATGTTGCAAAAATAACACAAAGATATAAAAAAGAATGAGTTGTCTTATAAAGAAATAATGTTTCTCTAACTCTGCCATCCTTAGTGTATTAGGGAGTAATATCTATGATACAGATGTAATATGGTATATGAGTTTCCACATTTGGCTAAGCCTTCTACACAACTAAATGTCCCCAGTGCAGCTTAGCCTGGCCTGCTAAGGATAAGAATGAGTGACTGAAATAAATAACTTTTTCTTCTTTCTGAGTAACAGCTTTTTGGCAGCCTCAGTAAGAGTACAGTCAGAAATGTATCCAGTTCGGGGCTTCTCATCACAAAACTGAACTTAACAGATTAGATGAGATTCAGGAAAGCACAGCTAAAATGCATATAAACTAACGTGCAATTATGTCTAGTATAACAGACAGATGTGGTTATGGTCCACTGTGGTGGGGGTAAAAGAAGAGCACTGGGAAATACAGAGCAAACTTACATAATATGTGCAGTATTTTGTAGTAATAAAATTTTTATACACTTTGCCAAAAAGAGAGCTTTTCTGTCTTCAGTAGGCTTTGATTTGAGCATTATTTAATCAAAAGTAGGTAAGAAGCATATGCCTGTAACAAAAGTACCTTTGCTAAAAAACATAAGGAGGGCTTGTTTAATAATGGTGCCAGAATTAGGAGTAGAAGCTTCAATAACAATAAAGGGAGGGAGAAAGATTTTTTTTTTTTTAATAATTGGTAAAACTGAGTGGTAATTCAAAATAGTAATTGTTACAAAGAGAAGAAAATTTCCTGAAGACAGTGACCTTCAGGCAAGATACCATGATCTGATTGGCCCTAGTGCCAATCCAGGGTCATTTTGCTGAAGCCTGGAGTTATCCTGACTGGTAATGGGAAGCAAAATCTGTCCTCAGGAGATTTATTCTGCAGAATAGCCAGGACAGTATAATCAGCTGCATAGTGAGAACTCAGCGTTTTTGTTACGGGAAACTTCTAAAACAGCCAAGGTAAAATCCCATTGATCTTAGCACTAAGTAGAAATCATGGTGGAATACAAAAGTCTGAACTCATTTCAGGGCCACGGTTTTGATGTCCTCTTAAACCTCACCTTTTTTGTGAACTGTGCGTATGTTCTATTTAACAGTCCCACTTTGTGCTTTTTTGTCTTCGCATTTAGTCCTTATCAGCTTCCAACAACACCACTTCACATGCAGCTTTATCAATTTTCCCAAAGCGTTCTCACTGGAAATCTTTGCAGATCTACAGCTTCCAATTTCTCTGCATTCATGTTTTGGTATCCTATTAAAACAAATCTAGTTTCTGCCACAGCAGCATAGCCCTCTTATAAAAGCAGTCAAAACTTCCAGATGATAGGCTGAAATCAATGATTACAACAGAAAAAACTCAATAGTGTTTATATGATTAATAGCACCATATTAAATACGGTAACCTAGATAGGGAAATGAGAAGGCAGGACAATTTGAGTATTACAAGCAGCACATCAAAACCTTGAAGCCCACAGAGGGTACATTAAGGGACACTTTTTCTCCTGTCAGGAGATATTGGAATTTTTTTTTTTTTGTCAACTTTGGTGACATATAAACTGGTATAAAATTGTATAAGGGAAAAACTCAGTGTCTGGTTTCTAGAGATTAAAGGGAAAATATTACAGTAGTCTCCTGTGCCATTTCTGAATGCAGGTCTACCACATACACTGCTCCAGATATCTGCAACTGAGATCACACACATACAACTTGGGAGGGTGGGAGGTCACCCTTTCTGCAAAGCCTCTTACTGAGGGGATCTTGTTAATCCATATAGCCTGGTTCAAACTAATTAGGATGGATATGGACACTGAAAAGAGAAAAATAGACCACCTGTCCTTGAGAAATACCCAGGGACATGGGAGTGGAGAGAGAGCTGCACAATTGCTGACTCTGTGGAAGGATCTGCACCAGACTGCATAGAGCGTTGTTTCCAGCACCTTCTGGCATACCTGACGAAAAGCAATGGCTCTCAACTTTTAAAGGTGAACTGCAAGAGCAAAGCAAAAATTAAACCTAATTAAGCACCAGTTTCTGTGCCGAGCTCTTCCTCTGAAAAGGCAATATGGGACAGTCAGAAGGGAAGGACACGATAAGCTCCTTATATGAAAAATTTTTTACACCCATGGACCTTTCTCAGGGTCTGTTTGCTTCCCTGACAGGTCATCATTCAACAATATAAATACTGTTTTTGTTTGGTTTGTCTTGGTTTTTTAATTGCAGTGAGTGTGAACTGTAGCGTTGTTTTTTTTTTTTTTTAATACATATATTTTTATTTTTCTCACTTAGGAAGAAGAAAGGAGGCACAGCAGTTTATCTAATGAGTTGTTGCTCTGAATTCTTCTGAGCAAGGCAGGCTTTGAACCCAAGATTTTCAAAAAGAAAGGATAATTTCTTTAAACTTGCATAATTCTCTGAGGGGAGAGATGTTTTCTATAGTTTCTGAGTTCTCATCAGCCAGTTCTTGATGATGTGGCCTCAGAAAGAAAACTAAAAAACCCCTAATACCCCAAAGCCACACCCTGCCCCTGACATAAAAAAAAATAGAGAGAGAATATCTGCACTCTGTAGATCCCTCTAAGCATGGATTTGCAGGGCAAAATCCAGGCTTTTTTTTTTTTTTTTTCCAGGAATCACAGCATGGTTGAGGTTGAAGGGACCTCTGGAGGTCATCTGGTCCCACCCTCCTGCTCGAGCAGGGCCAGCTACAGCTGGTTGCCCAGGACCATGTCCAAACGGCTTTTGAATATCTCCAAAGGTGGAGACTCCACAACCACCCTGGGTAACCTGTGCCAGATCACCCTCATAGTGAAAAAGTGTTCCCTGATGTTCAGAGGGAATCTCATGTGTTTCAGTTTGTGCCTGTTGCCCCTTGTCCTGTCAATTCAAGAGGATGTAATAGTCTGCAGTAAACCAAGCAGATGGAAGCTAATTTATGTATTTTGTTCTCGTGACAAACAGAAGTGTGTAGCATGAGACAGTCCCTGGCAAAATCTTTGTTTCACTTCAGGGAAAGACAGATGTGAGTCTGGCAGTCCGTGCCGAAACATCCTCATCACGGTCAGCCACTTGTGGATGCAGAGATTGGCACTGGGCATGTCTTTCATTCCAAAGATGTGAAATATTACCTTCAGTCAATCCAAAAAGCATTTTTCTTCCAGAATTTAGCCTTCAAACCCACAAATC
The DNA here is from genome assembly GCA_013389945.1 of Fregata magnificens. Classification (NCBI taxonomy): domain Eukaryota; kingdom Metazoa; phylum Chordata; class Aves; order Suliformes; family Fregatidae; genus Fregata; species Fregata magnificens. The sequence continues at coordinate 262,318 of WAAD01032549.1, read as the reverse complement.
TCAGCAGCAAGTCCCACAAAAATCTTAAAATTGGGCAATTGGTAGGACCTGTTGCTTTTAATTCCCTTTTAACCATTGCTGAGCTACTGTTCTTTAAATTGCTGCTCCAGCTACTTAAATTCCCAGCTCAGCATTACAAGTTGTTGGGGGTTATTTTTTTATTTTTAAAATTTTTTTCTTTTTTTTCTTCTTCTTTTTTTTTCTTTTTTATTTATTTCATCTCACTTGAGTGCTAAAAGATAATAGCTGTGTCACACTGATGCAGCACTGACAGCCTTGTTGATGTCATGGCCATGTTACAGAGGGCTGCCACCAGTTTCTGGCACTAGCCTTGGTGATGTTGTGGCCATGTCACAGGAGACAGAACATTGGTGGTGGCTGTGTCACAAGGGGTTGGTGACATAGTTGGCCTAGGATGGATATCTCCTGGCTGTTAGGGAGATGTGGGAGAGACAGCCTTGTACTGAGGCTGGGAGAGTCCTGCGCAGGCAGGCAGGGGCTGCTCATGGTGATGGAGGCTGTCTGCTGGTTCTTGTTTCTCCTGGTTTTGATAGTCTCAGCTCTGGACAGGGATGCAACCAGATCATGGCATGCTCCTGTCCTCACCCTCCTCCACCGCTCAGCCAGATAGTGTTGCAGCTTTGTACAAGGACCTTGACCCAAGGATAAGAAAACACACATAGCCCCAGTCTGTACCATGCCATAGTCCTACAGGCAGCTGGAATGTCCCCACAGTTGTGAACAACGGAACTCCACACCATCCACCTTCTCTGTAGCCTGTAGTGGTCTCATAAAAGAAACAAACACAAAATCTCAACTGGAAAAAGCAGAGTGTATAACTCAAATGAAATTGGTATTTTTAAGTTTTTCACCTTTATGCAAAGAGTGGCCTGGTTTTGCAAGACTGTACAGTAGTATTTTAAATATTCTGGGTGGTTCAGCACTTTTCTGAAGATCAGGGGCTTTTGCTGTGTTGCCAATGAGAAACATAAATTCACTGGTCACCTTTGGAAATCTTGGTCAAAGCCCGAGGAACTTTTTAAAATGGTTATAATTTGAAATTTATTTTCTTCATTTATAGTTTTGTCCTTCCTTACTTCAGCATTTCCCTTAAGAAGCACTTCAAAGAACACGAGCAAAGCTGCAAGGGGGATCATGCAGATCACCACTGCAGGTTACAGGTATAAATTTTCTCTGAACCACCTTCACCTCCACTGTACTTTGGGCATCTCCACTGCTTTAATCTCAGTATTCTTGGTGAAAACGAGAAGTTGCTACCCTGGCCCACAGCTGACACAATTTTCACAGCTCCTTTAAACTCACTGCCACTATATCAGTCTGTGTTGTTTGGGCCATAAGGACTTGCGAGCGAGTTATCCAGTGATACTCTCAAAAGCTGTCTTTTAGTCAGCAAGCAGAATCTGTAGGATCTAATTATCACATAAGCACAGATCATTTGATCAATGCCATAGCGCCATGTAGTAGAAGTCAATGAAACCAGTGTACCATGGATCAGCACAAACCAAAAGAACTGAAGACGACTAGTTTTGCAGAAATAATGCTTTTCATATGCAAAGCAGCACATGTTGTCTAACAAAAGGTGAGAAAGAGACAAGGAGTGGAAGAATATTAGATGTATACATTTTAAATATATAGGAGAATGCAGAAAATGTGACTTGATATGAGATTTTTCTTCAAAATCTTACAAGTAATTCTGTATTTTACATAAGCAAATTCTTAAATATTATGCAAAATGCCACTGCTATTCACAGCTAAAGGGTTGATGAAAAGCAAACACAACGGTGCGATTTGAAGTCTGGAGTGCAAACAGATGTTGCTTTTGAATGAACTTCCATGGCTTAACCACTGGCTCTAGGTACTGCCATCTAAAGAGGAAGATTAAGCAACTTTGCATGCTGTGGATGCCGGCTGTCAATTTGCAGCATGCAAATGAAATTGTAGCTAATCCTTAAAAGGCAGTGCCTCTAAACATAATGGATGGGCTCAACTTTTAAATGTAATTTGGCTGCAAGTTGCCTTTGGAACCACCTTTTTTTTTTTCCCTTAGCTAGGAGACTATGCCAACTCCCCATGTTAAAAAGGGAAAACATAAAGTGGGACAGATACTTTAACCCAGCTCACTGTTGTACTGTGATTTCCTGATCAAAATGCCCCAGAAACACATTTCTTGCCCCATACTTGTTTCCTTATTATCAAGCAGAGCCCTGCACTTGCAGAGCTCTTGTACATGCTTGCAGCTGGGCAGGGCAGTTTGGCAGTGGAACAAGCCCTAATTCAGATAATGTAGAAGTGCATGGTGGGAAGATGGAGTGGCTTGGGTGTTGCTGAAATGCCAAAATCTTTGCTTAGAATAATTGCTTCCTGAAGATTATTGCAGGCATATCTAAAACTCTAAATTATGCCAAAATGTGGGAGCTCTCAAAGATGACTTTAAGCTCACTTTGCCCTTATTTTAATGCCCTTCTGCTGTGTCAGCAGATCTTGGATGCAACCAGTCATCTGACTGTACATATTTGTAATTAGGTGTCAACAAAAAAGTGATAACAGCAGTCTAATTCCACTGGGTCTGTCTACCTGAAATGAAAATCTCTCTCCATTTGAGTAATTAAGCTATGAAATTTAGAGTGCTCAAAGCCTTCGATATTTGAAGTAATTAGCAATATAGGGAAAGATACTGCTTTCTGCAAGTACCAACAGCTGATTTGTAATAAAACCAATGTGTTTGGTTTTCTGTTATTAAACAAGTTATGTTATTCATTATTTACCAGTATTTTGCCAGCTGCCAGCATCTGTAAAAATGTTTGTATAGCCCAAATGCACTGCAAAGATGAACACAAACTATTCGAGTCATTAATTACTGTTTACATGACTGTAGCATGTAGGAATTGATCCTCATCATGCAACAGAGCCTTATCATGCAAGGAGCTGTACAAAGCAAAACAAAATTATTTCAAATTTGATAGCAGGCAATACTGAATAATGAACAAAACAAATATTCAGTAAAGAATTTTAAACATCAAATCCTCTGTTGTTTTTATTTTTATGGGATTGCGGTAAAATGCTGCCTGTTCAGAATTGCATGAAGACATCCATACCCTCAGTGACTGTTAGGTAGTTTGCAAGCTGTTGCATATTGTATTCCCAGGCCGGTGCACAAAGTGCTTGGAGAAAATGGGCTGGTTTCCTTTCTTGGACACCAAAGTGATAGACAGAGTCTGCTGGATACTGGGTACAGAGAAAGGAAGCAGAGGTGGTGGTTGAGGAGAGGGAGTGTGTCCAGGTTTGGGGGAGTCATGGTGGGTAGCAAACAAGGTACAGGAGAGGATTAACCCAGCTGCAGGATTGCATTGCTTGTTGAGAGTTTTACATTCAAACGCTTCACATCAGAAAATGTACATTTGTCCAGCCCAGGTGGTTTCTCCATTGAGTTTTGTCAGGGGCCTGTGGCAAGGTGAGCATCTGTGAGCAGCCGTGTGCACTGGGAAATATTGAGCACTCCTTCTTCCTCTGGCTTGATAAAATGCAAACTCCTACCCCTACAACTCTGATGTATATTCCAGTATTGGTCTTTGAAAGATGTTTCTTCATACCAGCTGGACTTGCGTGCTTAATGCTCATAGTTCTCATATGGGGGTATGGGAACTGCTGGTTTAACTTCAAACTTGCCACACTTTCATTTGGAGAACTTCTACAGGCTCATCTGGAAAGCTAATTGGCCCGGGAGCATACATTTCTTACTTTCATTTTCCTCCATTTAAAGTATTTGTTGCTTGTGGAAGTAGGAATTATTTATTCAATTGGTTGTGTCTTTTTATTATTCTGACTATTTTATAAACAGCTTTTAATGATCACAGGCCATTAGCAGTCTGCAGGACAACAACAGAGCAATACTGAGTTCAGCTCTTCAGCTCCTGCAAGGGCTGCATGTTAGCCATCCCCACCTGGTCTTTATCTAACCTGTTCTTAAAATCCTGCAAAAACGGACCTTCCACGTCTTCTCTGGGGGACCTTTCTGGTATTTAGCTACCGTTTCCTGACATAAACTGGGGCTAGTAGGCTTATGTAATATGCAGGACAATAAATGCTAAACTTTTAACTGAAGAATAAACCAGCTATTGTAAAATATTTGGCAAGGTTACTGAAGAGCGAAAAGCCATATTCTGAGCTGTTTATGAGGTGTTTTGTAAACTAATTAATTTGGATGTTGATGCTGCTCTCTAACACTGAAATGAGCATGTTTAGATAGGGATTGGGGCCAGCGAAACAGGTTTCTGATCAATCACAGCAAAGCTTAAACTTGTTTGTGAAAAATATGAATTGAGGCTGTTTATAAATCTATTTATAAATGCTGGGTATGGATCAGATTTGAGTCACTTTTATGACAACTTATGTGCTTTATTCATTTCTCAATTTTTTGCATTATTTTCAAAAAAAATCAGAAAATGCAAGTTTTGCAGTGTTTCACTAACGGAAATGATATTTTAATTAGCAGTCTAGTGAACTAGTTCTGGGAATAGCACCTGCCTTTTTAGTGTAGATAGGCAGGGGTGAGGAATAAGGGAGTATCATTTATACCACAGATCTTTCAGGGATTTACGTATGGTCCTGACTGTGAGCATAAAAGATTGTTGATAGTGGTGTCCGTATGCTTAAGTCAAGTAGGTGCACAAATCCTTCAGCATTTGTAAATCTAATGGATCAAAGTATTCTCTTACTATTACAGTATTTCAGTCCCAAAATATCTGCAGAATACCCTGATACATTTTTTACATTATACGTCATGTGCATACAATGCCACTTAGAGATACAAATGGTGTCTGTACTGCACTGTTACAGTAATAGTTACCTTGTGTGATTGCTAGCAACATAGATGGGAACAGAATAACAGGCTTGGAGATGCTTCACAGGATGACAGATAATGAGAAAAGTTTAGAGGGATGTTTCCAGATGACAACTAAATCACAATTTCTTAACTCCCTCCCCTTCTTCCCAGTACCTCAGCATTAAGCTCTTCACAGGTTTTAGAGGGTTTTTTTTAAATTAAAATAACACATTCATACAAAGGCAAAGGTATTGCACACCTGAAACAGTGCTTCTTATTATACCTGCAGGTGCAACATTAGTGCATAAGATGGTTATTTGCATACCCAGCTCCAGAGATACAGATGCAAATCAAGTTCAGTTTATCTGCACACATTTCATGATCTTCCTTCTTTAATTCATGGACCAGGCTCTGTAAACACTATGATGTCTATAGTACTTATTCCTCTGATGGTTTTCTTCCAAGCTGGGTGTCTGGCTCCCTGCTAGATGAGCTTGGAGCACACTATGAGTCTCAAAGAATCAAACCAGTTTGAGAATCGCTGATGAGATACTGGAGGTAAATAATGACATTTCATATCATATTTTGCTGCCATTCAGGTGAAATTTAGTTACTTTACTTTTGCAATAAACAAACTAAGATTATTATTTTCTATCCAAAACCAATGTTGCTGTCTATGCTGTGGGCAAAGCTCTCACATGTAGTCTGAGTTTATTTTCAGAGATGTAAATCTATTGTTTAGATGGGTGATATGTTAAAAGATACAGGTGGCCTGTGACTCCTCAAAGTAAGGACGAGGCACTTGAGAGGTTTTAAACTCCTGAATGATAAAGCGGAGGTATAAAGAGTGGCTTGCAGTAGTATTAAAAAGCTTCACCTACATAGAAACTGGGGCAATATTTACTGCAAGTAATAAATACTTGTAATTGTTATGTGGTGCTTTTCAAATTATATTTCATGTCTAGTTTTATTTTGAGTTATTTTTTAAAACTTCAGTTCCTCATGAAAACAAGTTGTATAGCTTATGGTATTACTCCAGCAAAATGATTTCCATAAATAAAGCAAGAGGCAATAGAAGGGAACATATATAAAGATTAATGCATCAGACTTTTAGGCTTACACTGACTAACAATAATTTCTGAGACTTAAGTTATTGGGAAGAAAATCTCTCATATGGAAACAGGCAACAAATCCAAAGCTACCTGAACAGCATAGGCAATTTACTTTCCTTCCACTTAGAGAATTGTATTTTTATAGCCATTTTCCCTGAGTTTATTGATTTCGTATGCAATTTTCTCCAATGACAGAAAGCAGCTAGTTTTAGCACACAAATGGATGTAGACAGCAATTAATGCTTGTGCTGTTTGTCAGCCTAATGCAGCCAGTGAGAGCTGCTGTGGGCTTCCCTGCACAGGATGGGAAGGGGAGCGTTCCCTTCCCATGAAACTGCGTGGGGAGGTGACCAGGCAGCCATGGAGCAGGGGCACTGGAAAGGCAATGGCAGATCTGGTCCTTCTGATTTGGTCAAGATAAGAGATGCATGTATAGAGACAGGCATTTAATATTTCCTTCTTTAAAAAGACAGAAGTCACAATCAGATGCAACCAAAAAATGACACCTTACCTTCTATCACTTTCAAATTAATTTTCATTCAATTAAGTGTGGAAGAAATAGGTGAAGAAAATGTCAGAGAATGTAAAGTCAATTTGCTAATTAAAGGCAGTTAACAACCTTGCCATTAAGTCCTAGATGCTGAAAAAAGCCACTAAACACCCAACATAGGCTGGATCCCAATTAACATCTGTAGCATGTAGGAACCAAATACCATCAGTTTCTTTTAGAAATTTCAGTTTCATTTCTTAATACGGTGAAAATAAAACACAGTTCATTACGAATCAGCTTAGACTCACTTTAGATAGAAATACATGGAGAATAGGGGCCTAAATTATTCATATATTATTATCCTTAAATAATGTAAAGATCACAGAATAATAAATAATAATATCAGAAAAACAAATTAGAAAATTCATTAAGATCTTTCTTTAAAAAATAAGAAAAATAGGAATTCCGATCTGGAGCAAAAATTTAGCTCAATTTTTATTTCATTCTAGCTTATAACTCTTTGTTACAAAGGACCACAACAACCTGTAAAACAAGTGTTTGGAAGGTACTGCCAGTTAATGAACTGATGCTGTTCTGCAATGTAGCATGATGCAGTTGTATCATCTAAGGTGCATGTTATCAGTAGAGCAGATCTAGAAAAGGCTTTGCTACAAACTCATTACATATTATACAAACCACACTTTACTGAGATTCTCTCACCTAGAGTACCTAGAGTAACAGAGATATTGATGCTGCAGCTCCGCGGACTGGAAAATGCTAATTATTTAATGACATCCAGCGCCAGGCAATGAGCCACTAATGATCACTCTCTTTTGTCTTCCATTTAAAAAACATATTCAGTATAGTTGGCACTCATCAAAATGAGCCAGAATCAAAACTGACATCTCATGCTTCCAATTATGAACAAGCTACACACATTTTAAAGCAACAGCCTGCAAATACCAGAGACCAGGTGCAACCTTTCACCCTTCAGATATACCTACTTTAAATCCTTTCTTGATTTCTGCTGCCTTGCCATTTCCTCTGTCACTGCATGGTGATCCCTGTTAGTGGGTAATAATCCACTCTATTGTATCTCACAGGCTAAGGAAGCATAGTAGATTGGATAGGTACGGTTCCCACATGACATACCTTATTAACTTCAAACAAAACTGACAGGGTAAACTGATGATCAGAAATCCTTACAAGAATGCGTGGTTAGAAATAAATCATGAAGGAGAATCAGGAAATTCAGCTGTTCACAGTGAATTTCAAAGATTCAGAACTGATTGGGGAAGATGCCTCAACATTCTCAGAAACCTGATTTCTCATTTTCCCTCTCATTGTTTCTGCCAGAGATGCTTTGCATCTTGTATTGTTTTTGGAAGAACGGTTTTTTTTCCTAAGGACTTCAGGGAGCCTTCATCCATGGCTCACAGTTTGTACAGCCTCTGTTTACAGTTTGCAGGTGAAAAAATTGCCAATTTGCAGCACAGAACTTTGGTTCATATTTGATTACAACAAATGCACTTTGTACCCAGTGTAATGACACTAACATCTTTGGCTAGTGCGTAGCATCACAGAGGGTCGTTCTGCAGGCGGCTGAGTACCCGCTCTGAGGCATTGAGTCCCTGAGAACGCTGCAGAATTGAGCCTCTAATGAGGCATGTCTTTTGCATGTTTTTTCAAAGAAGTAAACCACTGTTTGTCTGGGAAAGGTAAGGAAGGCAAGCAGGAGCCAGACCTGGTGCAATTAGAGAACAGTTTTGAAATGTGTGTCTTGTGTTGTGGGCAGTGACATTGTAAGACTTTCATTCCAGAGAGTATGACATCCCGAGCTCTGACTTTTACAGGGCGTCGGTGCAAGGAGCGGAGTGTTGGTAGCTCCTGCTGCTTGAACTGCCTCTAGGAGCCCTAAGGCTCTTCTAATTTATTCAAGGGTCTGTGCAGCCAGCTTTGCCTTCCTGCGCCCATTCCACATGCTCAGAAACCCGCAGTTCCTGAAATGATTAAAATCTTTGTATGTGGAAGGTGACTCTTTGGCCTTGCACATGCACACGACTGCCAAAGCAGCACTGGTGAGCGGCACTATGGGACAGAGTGTGTCTCAGCAGAAATTACAGCAGTGAGGGAATGTAACAGCTCTGAAGTAAGACACGGGAAGGTTTAAGTTTGCAGAGGAGTCTGGTAGAGAAAAGCATCCTTCTGGCATAGACTACAGAGACAATTCCTGTTATGGCCTGATGGATACACTTGACAGAAAATGCATCATCTAGCAAGACAACCATATATAGTGTTTCCTGCAGACACTAAGGGTTCTATGAAAAATCATTCCCAGATTTGGAACTTCATAGTATAGAAAAATCAAAGTTAGTTTGAGTGAAGGATTTTTGTCCTCATCTGCATGTGACATGAAAAAGGATAGCATGTTTAATTTGTACTCCTACCCAGTACTGCTGTTCCAATATTTCATAATTGTGTATATTTGGCTTTCTTCTAATGAAGGAAACTAAATGCATATTGACTGTTTGAAATGTATATTGTCTTGATACGAAGGCTCTTGTCACTATGCTAAAAGATGCTTGAAATAGCTCTCATGATATCTATCAGAATAATAAATTCTGAGGTTTTGATATCCATAATCCTTTTCTAAAAGAAATCAGAGAGCTTTTACAATTTTTGTCTGATAAAGCTCATCAATCATACTGGTCTCGACTGTATAATCTCTCATTATTGCATTGTGAATTTATTTCCTATAGCTCCATTGCTTCTTAGTGTTTTGAACATGCACTTTCTGTCCCTAGAAGATTTATGCACCTTGGTCTTACCTTCACAATAGAGTAACAGGTATTTAAATAAAATTATTTTAAGTAAACATCAGGAGTCACTGTGTGCCATTTATCGATTGGCAGTCAGATAAGGCAGGAGTTCAGAGGGTTGTAAATTGTGTTTAAGCTTGCAATAAAGTAACAAATCATATCATACATATGAGTGGTTCACCTACATGAATATCAGACAAGTGTCCTGACCAGACAGGAGAAGAACATGCCTGTCCTATGTGTTACAGTTCAAGGGGTGTCTTTAACCAAAGCAAAAATTCAGATTCTCTACAAATCATTGTTTCTTTTAGGAGATAAGACAATTTTCAACTCAGTTTACAGTTATGTTTCTTGGGAAGTGAAAGGGAGGTATGATCTAGTTTGACTGTAATCTCTTTACTCAAAAACCCAGTCAGAACCACTTTTCCAACTGTGTAACTATCTTAAGGTTTATTGAGAAACTTAGCGAACCTAGTGCATTTGGAGGTGCTGGTAGCATCAGCTGGATTTCTAGGCTCTAACTTAAGCCTTATTCTTTCTTGGATACAATGATTTCAATATGCATGTGTGGTGCGTTAACCTTGGCCAACAGCCAGACACCCACCCAGCTGCTCTGTTATTCCCCCTTCTCAATAGGGCAGGGTAAGAAAATATGATGACAAACCTTATGGGTCGAAATAAAGACACTTAGCAGTTACCATCACAGGCAAAACAGACTTGACTTAGGGAAAATGAATTTAATTTATTGCTAATTAAAATAGACTTGGATAGTGAGAACCAAAGACAAAATTAAAACACCATCTTACCCCCCTCCCGCTTTTTCCCAGGCTCAGCTTTACTCCTTCATTCCCAGTCTTCTACCTCCCCCTGCCAAAAAGCGCAGGGGGATGGGAATGGGCAATTGCAGTCAATGATAGCTCCTTTTTGCTGTTCCTTCCTCCTCACACTGTTCCCCTGCTCTGGCGTGGGTCCTCCATGGGCAGCAGTCCTTCAGGATAAACCTGCTCCAGCATGAGCTCTTCCTTCAGAGAATATCCACATGCTCCAGTGTGTGTCCTCCTTGGGTAGCAGTGTGGATATCTGCTTCAGCGTGGTGTCTCCAGGGGCTGCAGGGGAATTTGTGCAGCAGAGATTTATGTTGTTGGGAGTTGCACTTCTAAACAGGCTTTCACAGGAGCCATGTGGAAGGAGTCACCGTACCTGTGCAGGGATCAGGATGGCAGAGCAGCTGGAACTCAGATGCAGAAAGAGCAGATGTATTTCAGGGTTACTCAGAGCCGGGGTGTACTGTTAAAGCACTGGCTCCCTTTAGGCAGGAATGGGATATTTTTAAGCGTTTTACTCCTGCCACAGTAGAGGCTGATGTTTCTCTGCCTACAGCACATTCTTTGCAGTTACTTATTGCAGTTTATTTTGCCAACGTTGCTGAGCTCTGTTTTCAGATCAGCTTGTGGGGTTATGTTGAACATACATTGGTATACATATACCATTAACAGTCTTGCCCTAAAGCCCACTGCAAACATTACCAGCCTGTCTAGAAATGTGTTCAGCCGGGATGCACAAACCCAGTGCACTGGTCAGGAGGCTGCTTTTGGCATTAGCGTCTGCTTTTTTTCCTCTTCCTTTTTTGTCTCCTCTTAAGTCACTTCACCCCGAAGCACTGCTCCATCCTCAGTGATGCCACCTTTAATTACAAACTATTAGTGATGTATTTTTTCAACTCTGTAGTTCAGATGATTAAGCAGCACACTCTTAAACTCATGTTTCCCTGCCTTACAAAACAGTGCATTTTATACTTGATCGTGGACCAAGGGCCAGATATGGAAACCCTCTGTCTGAAGCCATATGTCTTTATTTGTGGACATTTTGTGAGATTAAATTACGTATCAATATTTGCTTACTCTGCCACTTGATTAATGCCCTGCAAGCAGATTTAGAATCATGTTTTGTATAGGTTTTTCAAAAGCTGGTTAATATGTTTACTTTTGAAAGTGCTTGCCCATTAGATTGAATGTACACAAAATAAATCACCCAAACAGTGGTTAAAAACAAAGCATATCTGACCATCATATCATATAATTAAGACCAAACATTTCTGTAGAATTGCTGGACTATGGCAGATGAAAAGAACAATTCCTACCTTAACAGCTCACAAAAGTGCAATTACTGTAGTGAAAGATCAGATGGATATCATGTAGGTGATGTGCCTTGTCAGTAGCTGTGGTATACTCTGTAATGGAGGTGGTTTCAAGAGGTTCTCCATCTTGTTGTGCTACTACTAATACATTGAAGTGATCCTTTCTCAGAAGTGATGAAGAGGCACCTAAAGCCAGCCTGCTGTTGGGAAGCACTTTATGGTTCCCAAGTATACTACATATCGTGGGACACACACCAAGACCTTATTAGGTTTACATGCAAGATTCAGTGAGGATAAATGCTCCCTGAAGAAAATACCCTGAATGTGTCTGCCTTGTAGATCAGAATACCAGCAGTCTTTGAGAAATGATCATTTGTTCCCTGGTGCTATAGTGACAGAGTCCCAAAGGAAGAGCTGGTCAATGCCCATTGTGCATTGCACTTGCTTGCTTTTGCTTTTTCTTTCTTTTTCCCCAAAAGCTGTAAACCTGTAATGTCCTCTTTTACAGAATCCAATTTGTGACCTACTATAAGGGGCACTATCTCATTAATCAGTGAAAGCAGAAACAACAGGTCAAGCTCATAAAAAAATTATGGATCTGACTTGCTAACAATTGGAGCTCTTTTGACGAATAAGACATACTGTTGTTTCTCAAGGCCTTTGAGAAAAAGCCACCAAATGTAATTAAGGATCTGGCATGGCTGCCTTTACACTGTATGTGGTACAGTGCTGACTGCACAAAGAAGACTTTCTCTGTATTATCAATGCAAGTTACATCAATAACTGTTAATGTACACAGAGCAGCTCTTGAAAGGTTTCTCATCTCCATTGAGTGTTGAGGATGCTCAGGACTTCAGAGGGCAATAGGAAAGAGAAGATTAATTTGATTTAGATATTCCTTTATTTAGAAATAAGGACATAGAATAAACCATACCTGAATGCACTCAAGAATGCAAAGATGGAAGAATCCAGCTGAAGCATATAGCATATGTATTGTTTTAGGTCCCTGGCCTCCTCTCTTATCTATTTTTGAACACTCCATATTGTACATATCTTGTTGGCTTTCTAAGACCCTTTCTGCCACACCCATTTTTATGCTGTTTTATTTTTACACTTCAGTGTAACACATTGACTGTTATCCCAACTGCACTGATTCATAAGAAGTGGATAAGTCCCAAAAACTGTTCCAAAGACTGTGAAGTTAAAAATATTGAAGCAAAATGAGTGAAGCGTTCCTACCAACTTTTAGCCAGCTATAAAAATAGCCAAAGATCTTCAGCCAGCTTTCGAGGTGGTAGAGGGAGATGGGAGAATTTTTCAGACAAAATTTGGCTGCTATAGCTCTCCTAATTGTAGGGTTTTTTCTTCTTTTTTTTCCCAAATCATTATGTCATTCAAGTCTGCACAGCTATTAGGTAATGCCACAGTTGTAGATATTATTGACTGCCATGATTATTCAATTTGTGTTATGTGTTCAATTTTGCAATTTTCATTCCATTTTTTTCTTTCCCTTACTGCAGGTATGGAGTGGTATGGAGTGGAGTGGAGGTATGAACATGGCTCTCACTGTTTGAATCTGATTTTTTATATCATATTCTCAATTTCTCACAATCTTTTGAAGGTGTTTAGTATCTATAAGTCAACTAGGAAATGGTCAAGCTATATAACTTTTGAACCTACTTCTGTGAAGATAACATTTCACATCATTTTTTGCGTGATCAGAAGTAGGTTGTGAAACTTATTTGGTATTTCTGTCAATATATAGGTCTACAACATACCTCAGTCACTGCAGAGGGCTTTTCGTCTCCTAAGTCATACTGAGTTACTGAAGAAAAAGGGCTACATTTAGGTCTTATTTGATTGAAGGGATAAATCTCAATTATTTTAATTCTTCCTGCCCTACTAAATGATAATGAACCTTCCAGAACTACATCATGGCAAGTTGACAGTCATATTCTCTCACGTAGGTCCTATGTGATCTCTCCCTTGTTTTGTACAATAATTAGAAATACAGTGGACAACTGCAGAATTGGCATTATCTTTTACCCAAATAAATCTAAGGTAATAAGCAATAATATTTCTTTGTATCCTTTTTACCTTACCCTCTATTTCTGCAGCATGCCCTGAAGGCTTTTCTGTGAGAATGAGGAACTATGCGTGGCTCTTGCTTCTTCTCTTCAAATGAGTTCTTGGTAATTACTGGATTGGTTTTGCTGGCATAGAGCGAGATCTCAGCAATGGACCAAGAGCGGTACAAGGACACTGGGCAAGAAGACTTCAGGTTAGATGGGATAAATAGGACAATTTATTGATGTAATGAATGGGCAGTGGTCTGCAAAGTAGAGCCTTAAGGTGGCATTCACAAATAGTTCACGTCCTTTTTTCTCCGCTCAGTGTGCTTCACCTTTTCAGTTATCTCTCCAAAATCAATATATTCAGTGCCCAAATTTACATCTTTGAAAAGTATGGATAGTCCTGCATAGTATTTGGCACTATCTCATGTATATACCTGAAATAGTAGGGCTCTATAAATAATAACCTACACTGCTACCTCAGCACGTCAGTTCATTTAATGAGACACATGTGACAGTCCCACATGCTTTACAGAGTGTGTTTAGAAGGAACATCTTCTTGTCAGGACAGCAAAAATATCTGCATCTTCCAGCAATGTGAGTCTGCTCCAGCCTGGCACTATTTCAAAGACTGGAACCTGGGAAAATATTGTGTTTCTAAACAAAATACACCTGAAACAATCACCTCCTTTGAGGTTCTGTCAAGCTGTGTTGTGCTGTCACATCAAGCTGCTGACAAAACTTGTTACATCAGATAATGTCTGATATGACCGAAAAACAACCTTANCCCCCCCCGCCCCAAAAAGAGAATGTGCTGTCTTTAAGACTGTTGCATGCTCACTCGTCTAGCCTTCATTTATCTGTAAAACACTGACTCAGAATAGTCACACATTCTCAAGGATGCTAGGTTTCTGTTTTGTTTATTTATCCTTTCATTCTGAGCATCTAGTTTTGTTTTATTTTCTTTTTAAAGGTTTTATTAAGTAGCAGTATCAAAGTTTTGTGGCTGAAAGATGACAAATCCTCTGAGAATGTACCAGATGGGTATTGCAGGGTATTTGCAACGTGAGGCTGACAGGATGCATTGTGAGTGGGACATGGGGCTGGCACCCATATTGTGTGGGGGTTTTTCAAAGTTGAGGAAGAACAATGACAGCCATCTAATTCCACTTTTTGCACAACCCAGGCCAAAGCACCTTTAATATTAGCATGTCCAAAAGTTTGAGTTAACTTTTTTTTTCCATTCCAGATATTCATGCAAATTAAAGACTCCAAGTAATGGGGCAACCCATATGTACAATCTGTCCTTATGTACCTCCCATGTTTACTTAAAATTGTTGTGCATTTCATTCCCAGCTTAATTTCCTCATTACCATCAGCACGCATAAAAAAAGGTGTGGGCATCTTTTCATTCTTCTGGTACTTGAGACTTTAGTGTTCATAGTTTAAATGTGTTTTGTGTGCAGCCGTTGAGGCATAGAGATCTTTTTTTTTTTTTTTAGTGGAGACAGAGATGCTAGGAATGAAATAATTACAGCAGTTGGAGGCTTTATGAAAAATCCCTAAATCATGGGACTTGCATTAAAGGTGAAAAAAATCACATCAATTAAAATCACTGAAATTTATGTAGCTTCTGTTCCCATCCACTGGCAACATCTTGCAAAGTCTTCTTTTATTAGCTTGAAGAAACCTCTGGTGTCCTATTTTTTTCCCCCCTGCAAATATTCGTAAACCTGAATGGATCATTTTGTAATCTTCTCATGGACAAACTAATTAAATCAAGGATCTCTGATTTCTAGACTTGTCACTCGGCTGGTGTTAAGCAATAGCGGCATTCAGAATCACTGCAAAGCTCTTGCGTGTGTGCAATTGCCCTGGTGGCCCCAGAAAGCACAAGAACTAATGCAATCACACCCAAACTGCACAGGCACAGCAAGTCTAGCACATCCTGGCTGCCCTCACCTGGCTCAGGTCACTTGGACCGGGCTACTAACTTGGCAGCACTCTGTTCAGGTAGATTTTAGAGAAATTCTTCACATGATCTGGCAAGATAAAGTACAGCCCAATGAGTATCCCATTTTGTGATTAATCTGTTACGGTGTTAACCACAAGCAGCCCAGCTTCTGTCTTTCTGAGCAAGCCATCACTTACTGTAAAGCAAGTACACTTTTAATGATACTCAGCACAGTACATTCAGTAGTTTCATTAGTCTTTCATGTAATGCATCAATCTTTCACGTAATTCATCAGTCTTTCATGTAATCCATTAGGTTCAGTTGAGGTAATCATACCAGACGTCTCTTCTAACATGCTATTTTTAATTTTTCTTATTGCATAGGATTCTAGTATCAGTGTAAAAGCAGTCCTTCAGTGTGGGATAAAATTTTGCTGCGCTTCAAAATCCTGTTGTGACAGTGGGTAAATCATGTATTCATTTTGTGCCTCAGGTCTTCATCTGTGAGATGGTAATACTTTTGCTGCTATGGGATGGGAGGCAGGATAAACCCATAAGTACTTGGAATGTAATGGGATATTGCAATTAGAGATGCTAGGAAAGATCTTACTAATAACAAGTGGAGAAACCTTGCTGGAGATACAAAAGTCCTGAGGTCTGAATTCAGATTTTAACAGGACAGTGCAAAACAGCTTTGAAAAGTAGCTTGGTTTTTGTTTCTTTGTGCTGTGCAAAACTGCATATACAGTAAGGAATAAAGTGAATGGGTCATAGTGATATTGTGCACTTCATATCTCCTTAGACAGTGAGCTTGGCTGAAGTTGGTTAAGGGGGCAAGCTCAGCCCTACCCTCCTCAGCATGTGTTAGAACTTTGAATAATGCACAACCTTGTTGAAAGTTTCAATGAATTTAAGGTTTCCTTACAATTTCTTTCATGAGTTTAATCAATGGGTCAAACCACAAGATGGAGTTTGTGCAGTTTGTCAGTGAAACTTGTGCTTTGGTTGGATGCCAGCGTTGTCAAATTCATTTAGTGCTATGTTATAAGAAGGATATTAATGTTCACACTCCCAATTCCAGGTTAGCAATGGCAGACATTAAGAGAAATTGCAGTAAAATATACTGGGCTAGGAAAAATGAAATAAAAAGTTCTGGTTCAGGAGATAGCCAGGATGGAATGCACAATGTTTGCTGGGAAATGATATATGAGGTGGAGCTGAAATGTCCCAAATTTATTTTGTTACTCCTTGGAACTGTCTTTGTTTAAAGTTCCTAATTTGTGCATGAATGTTTTGTTTCAGAGAGAAAGCGAGAAGGGGGGAAATAATGTGACAGGTTTAATTATATTTAAGAGAATACAGAGGAGATCAAAGCCAAAGAGATAAAAGCTGCAACTACTGTATGGGCTGGAAATTTCTTCTGAATCATAAACACCCTTAAGTATAGTGCTTCAGAGGCAGCCGCCCTGAATTCAGGACAGAGTCACAGCTGAAATGGAAATCCTCTATTACAGTGTTTTACGACCTGCATTGGCTGCTGTTGGCAAGCCCCGTACTTACGCAGGCACCAAAATGTCTGGGAGCATTCACGAGAAAACAGTAAACCAAACAGTGCTGCCTAGGTCAGCGGCTCTAAAATAACCCCCCACGGGCTGTATTGCTGTGAACTGTTTGCAGAGATGGCCGTTGACTGTGGGCCAAGAAAAATCAATCTTGTATCAACAGATGTAATCAGAACCCCTATGGTGGTAATGACTCTGTCACAGTTTTCATTAGCTGAGAATGCTTTAGCTTTGGGAGGAATGGGTTTCCCCCCACCACTACCTTTTTATTGGTGCTATATGATCTATTACCAAACCAAAATTATCAAACTGCTGCATCTCCTTTCAGAAAGCCAATACTTAACAAAGGGAGTGTAAGCCAAAGCAAGATGCTACCAATATTTTAAGCAAAGGTCCATCTCCACAGTTTTTGCTTCTGTTGGTTTGCCCTAAATCCACTAATCCTATGCTTTGCTTTCCTCAGCATTGCTGCTATATTCACCCTCTTCAGAGAAAAAACACCAGAAGTCCCACACTGCTCCCTGGGAAGCGGCTCACCCCTCTGTCCCTCCCACCTCTGCAGCCTGATCCTCTAGACCCAGTGCTCCTCCATCTCAAGTTGCTAATGGAAATTTCTTGTCTTCTTGAAGAAGTGCCTGGTAAGATGTCTGTTGCCTCTGCTACCAAGACCTTTGGTAAAAAGAAAAAAGGCTTTAGGTTCCCTTGGGCTTGGGGGTATTTGGTTGAATGGAAAGAGCAAGTATTTTTCTTGCAGGGTAGAAGTCAGGTACTCGGTGTGATCCTTTTGCTTCTTCAGGGGGTGGTATCTGTTGTTGGTGCACGTAAGTGAGTAAAGCTGCTGTCAGAAACAAGGTGGTACTCAATGTTGCTGAAGGACTGTTGGAAGTAACTCACCTCTGAGCTCTTCTCCAGGCTCTTTCTTTTCTCCTCTGCCATTTTTCAGACACAGGGTAGTTCAGGTGGCTTAGCCACTTCTCTGCACATCTGAAAAGCTCAATCAAGAGGATGAAATAGGAATGCTCATAATCCTCATAGTTCAGTCCCAAACTTGTAGAAGTCTTCACACTAGTAAGCAAGGGTGTATGTATTTTTTTTCCTGCTGATGCTTATACATACGTACATTGTAAATATGCATACCGGGTAAGTGCTATCACACCCATACGATTCATGCAGTCACTTGAAATCTATACACTAAGGCTGAATGTCTTTTTTTCACACAGCAGTACTCAACAGGAGTAATGGTATTGCTGCAGAAGCTATTCTTCATAACTTACTGGGCACTGGGGACTTGTAATTAGCCATTTAAAAAGTCCTGGATGCTTCTGGGCATTATTTGCATGTGTGGGCAGTGAGAAGAGAGTGTCAGAACCACACAGAACGCACCGGTGCGTGCAGGTACAGCAGCTTACATAAGCTGCCACATCAAGGCTACCGCACGTAGGCTTCTTGATCTGTTGTTACAGATTAGACCAGCTCATCTGAAGCATAATGAAACTGCGTTACGTTGAAGGATAAGCTTGCAAACACATTCATAGTGGTGCCCACGGAGTCTGCGTCAGAATCCACCTCTCGCCCGCTCAGGCAGAAATAAACCAAGTTCGTCACAAACTGGCCAGGAAAAATCCCGGGTAGACCAGATGACCATAGATGTTCTGATCTTACACTCTTTTCACATAAGAGAGAGTGATTTAATGTGTATAAATTTGGGTCCAGGTTTGCCCAACTCTCCCCAAAATTCGGTGTTCATCCAGAATGTTCTACGCTGCTTCTCAAAGACCTTTTTTTGCTATTTATGTTTATGCCCAGGGGAACTACCTAATCATCTGAGCATAGATAACTGGGCAGGAAAAAAGGGATCAATCTTTGTGATATTTTTAGTAGTCCTTATTTACTGCAGTCATCCTACAGATAGGCTGTTATATGGCATATCAATACCGCTGGTTGTGAAGAATGTGAAGGTGCATGAAAATGAAAGCTCTAGGAGTTTTATGAAGTAGAACTGATAGGGATCACTTCCAGTATCAGACAAGTACATTTTTTACACATGATATTGGAAAACATTGAACAGAACTTCAGAAGCCTGTGGTACTTTTAACATAGCTTTTCCAGACAGTATTAGATAAAAAGCTGCGTGCACGCGCTTTGAGTGGCAAAATATATACTGCAACCATATTGTAGATAAAAAGTGTGTGTGTGAACGAACGCAATTTATCAAACCACTTTGTTTCCACAAGGAGACTGTCCACATTTTTATAAGAGGATTTTTTTTTTCATTACTTGTATCTAATCAACTGAAAAAAGCAGACAGTCTTTTGAATAGCGTAGGGCACACTTCATACACACAGAATACACTTTCTTATGTACACCTAGTTCATACACATTGGATAACTTTTGCAGATCCAACTTTACATAGCAATGTTACTAAAGCCGTTAGACACGGCTTACAACTTCAAAACAACATTTTAGCATCTCTGAAGCCCACACAATTTTTCTTAAAGCTGTGTGAAAAAACGCATTTTCACAGTCCCTTTGGGGTTAACCTTCTGTAATCAATATAAGCTTTTTCCCTGCCTCTCCACTCACTGACAGCATCAGAAGGTTAAGGCTTTGGCTTTGTGTCAAATTTAGGAAAGACTTATCCTTTTTTTCAGAAGGTGTCAGAGGAGGTAAAATGATATTTTCACGTTCTTTCCAATGCCAAAAATTCCCTTTCTCTAGTACCTTACTGGCCGTAGGGTGGGAGATAAGAGAAAGCCTGGAGTGTGGGCCTTCAGAGCAAGTGCCAGCAGAAGGCTCCATGGGACTGCCTGGGCTCGGCATTTGTCGTTCCCAGGTCCACCGGGACATATAGCCCAGTATTAAATCTAAAGCCCTTAAACCTCCTTAAGACTGCCCAGCTGTTTTGCAGGCACAGTCTCAAAGACTTAAAAGTCATGGTGTACAATGGGGATTTTTTAGCAAAAATGAGATCCAAGCCAAGCCTTCAGAGGCTTGAATGCATGGATATGCTACAGGAGATTTGTAAGAAGCAACACATGCTGCAGAAAATTCTCCTGAATACAAGTAGATAGGAATTAAATCTGTGTATCATTGCATACTTTTTCACCTCTATTATAAGAGATCCATTAATCATATTTCCTAAAAAGAAAGAGAGCACACAGATTTATTGTTTCTTCATAAAGGCGAGAACTTCTGAAATAAGGTATCACTGCCACACTCCATCAGTGGACAGTGGGGAAATTTCTAGTGAACCTTTTTCCTCCACTGTATCCTTACAATCTACATAATGGGGCCCTACTCCTAAATGTTTAAAATCCATACTCCAAAAGAGCTGAACAAATGAATGTTTGGAAGTATTGCAAATACCTTTTTTTACTAAAACAATGGTGTAAAAAATGTTATTATATATTTAAGAAAATGGCTTTAGTTCAATGGCATTTCTCACACAGAATTTGTTTCAACAAAAAGTTTCCAGCCACTGCAAAGGAAGAGGTGAATGCTTAAAGAAAAAAAAGGGCAAGTCCTCCAATTAACCAGTGGAATCACAGCTAAAGCAAGAAAACCTTTGTTTAAATAGATGCTGTCACAGCAAAAGATCATTAAGTATAAACCACAGTGCCTTTTTGTTTGCAAGGTTTTTTGTTAGGTTATACTGGTCATCACATATGTGGTTGTGCATACAACTATATCCTCTGATTTCATGCCAGAGGCAATAGTGCATGTTCAGGGTTGGCCAGAACTGGTGCTAGTGAAGGGGACAGGGTGTGTTGGGGGGAAAGGCAATGCCAGCTTTAGGACTACATAAAAAAACCCTACGGTTTTCATGTGTGAAAAAAACATGATAGGTGCATGATTTTCACCAGAGAACTAAATGCTAATACAACATCAGATCATCATCTTTATGCAGATTGGGAGGTACAGGTGGCTTTTCACCCATCTTTACAGCATTCCAGTTCAGTTGTAGCAATATTTTGCATTCTTGCCTAGACAGCGTAATGTAATGTCATGCAGAAATACCACAGACTTTATTATTATTAATAAGAGCTAATTAATTTATATTATGAATGACCTAACGCATACACTTCAAACAGTATACGAGTACTTACCTCAATGGGCAGCTTCACCATGTCTCTTTGTTTTAATGTGTCTACCCTTCGCTGTGCTGTGCAGGGATACCCATCATGTAGACAAAAATACAATTCCCTGGTGGCTAATGAGGGTGTAAGAGTTCATGTAGTCCTCTTCTAAGCAAATGCCCCAGCACAACATCATGGATCATGTATCTTAAATTTTGTTATTGGGAATAATCACTTCTGGTTCTGGCAGTGTGCAAGCAGTGAGGGAGGGATGCTGGTTTATGTTGATAGCTGTGCTGCCTGCTCTACTTGATCCTGGACTATGAAGTTTTGGGGTAGTAACTATTAGACCCACACACAGGTTCCCCCATGGATAACACCCATGTGCTAATAAACAGTGTAAATAATAAATATGCTACTTGGTGACTTTCTAGTAATGAAATTAATGCCACTTTAACAAAGGAAAATACAAAACCAGCATGCAGTGCAAAGCAAGAAGGTCTTTCCTAGCTTTCCCAGGAGAATGAGCTTTATCTTGCATGCTGTGCTGGATCTTTGAGAAACTATGCAAAGCACTCCTGGTAAATCCTGACAAGCTTATATAGGCTTTCAGAAGGTCTCTTTCTCTGATAAGGAAGCCAATAGTTATCACAGTCCTGATGTGGCTATAACACAGCAGAAAAAGAGTCTTCACTGTACCTGGAGTCCTTCAGATAAAAAATCTATTCAGAATTCACTGAAAAATGAAGTCTGGCAGAAAGCACATTATTTGCAGCTTTTTCAGAGTCATTGGGGCTTCTTGAGTAGATGCTTAGAGCATCTGAGCAGCTTTAGGAATATGTATCACTTAAGACAGAGGGTAGCCACCGCAGGCTACTGAATAATATTGATTCTGTTTTAAAATACAGATTTTTTTGCCATGTGAGCCAGTTGTTTGGCCATACATTTAGAACCGCTGTTGGACTAGGTATGCCACATTAGTGACTACAAAGGGATTCACTTTTACTGTAGGAGAAGACTTTACTGGTGTAGCCATTTCCAGTGTTTTCCAGTCTCTCTTACAGAGCAGTGTGAGGTGGGTCATGACAGTGAGGACAGTAATGTGTTCAGGGCATTGCAACACTGTGCTGCATCCTAAGCGCACTGTAGGTAAGTTGAACATCTGTCTTAAGGTGCTAGCAAATTATCTGAGTCTCCATGATCAGGGTGTCATGGTTTTAATGAAATCCCTAAATCTTCTCTGTACGATCGCGGGAAAGCATTACAGTTACAAACACAAAGAACAGATTCACAGATTTATTTGTGAGTGTCAGAATCTTCTTTTTTCTTTAGAAAGCCAGTCTTTGGCAATCCTAACATTCTCCATGGTTTAATTTTTAAGGCAAATCTTTCTATAGTTCCCCTGCTGTAGCTGTAACAATGCAAAGTAGTGATTAAACAGACATCTCCTGCTCGCTGACTCCTCTGTGATACGTTCTGGGACTGAATGCCATTCTGTTTTTAAATGTTGGGCGATTACATGACAATAAGTTAAATCTGAGAAATGCGGTAATGTGAAAATGGAAAAAAATAGTTTTCTAATTGAAATAGAATAGGTAAAGCAAAACGGTATTTTGCACTCTCAGTAGCAAACAATTAATGGTATTTAATATGAGAGAAAAACACATAGATTTTGAAGTGGATTATAAGAATGTACACTTGGGTGTTTGTGGTGGACACAGAAAGACACATTTGTGGTATTATTCATAGTTCCAGATGTTTCCTTAAATTCCTTTATATTTAAAGCAATAATGTTGAAAGACTGAATCACTACTTACACAAAAATTTCTGTAGGAATAGTTGCAATCGTTGATACACCCAGTTATCTCATTAGCAGTCAGATAACAGTTCCAGATGAAGAGGAGGCACCAGAGCTGCTGTTGGAACAAAAATTATTACTTATAAGAATGTGTCACAAAGTAATCCTTAAAAGTGCTGAAAATTCAGGAAACTTCTAGACATACATGACCTAGAAGTATCATCAGCCATGTTATAAATGTATGTAAGTAAGTTTTGGATACTAGGAAGGGACATGAGTATTGAGTCAGCACTAACAAAGAGGTAAAACACGTTTCGGGGGCCCTTCACTTCTCCTAGTGCTGCTGGTGTAGCATCTTGGCAGGTTAGCAGTGACAAGAAGTACTAGGCTTCTTGTTTCGTGTCCCAGCATTGTTAGAATGAGAAAATGTATCTGTGTGCATGTGTTTGTACATAATATATAAATATATATAAAAAAATTAACCCCCTGGAAGAAAATGATGATCACATTAGAGTGTTTTACTCCCACAGTGTTACCCAAGTCATCAGATGGTTCAGCAGCAATACTGAAATTTCTTTGAGCTCATCATTAGCCCTTCTCATTTGACATTCCCAGCAATTAACCCGCATGCCCTGAGACAGAGCCTCACAGTGGGTGACACAGAGACATCACTGCCAGCCCTAAAACTACTTCTGCCAAGGACTTTGGAAGTCGTGTGCCCAAGTCTGGATGTCGTGGTGGTCAGGGCTCAGGATCCTGGCTCTGTCATTAACCTGCAGCACAACCTTTCAGCTGGGCAGTTCAGCTCCCTGTACTGCCCTCGCCTTTCCCACCTATATCCGCCTTGCCCATTTAGACAGTGGGTTTGCTCGTGGGCATGCTCATGTTGCTGTACCGGCTGGTACGCGTACTGTACTATACTAGCCTCCTTCCTTGTCAGGGTCTGGGGCTGGTAATGCACCACGAACGGAGAACTCACGGCACCCTCTTCTGAGCTATACTTTCATCTCCTGATTTATTTACATTTAGTTATACCTTGGTAAATATGGGAACATCTGCAATACAATAAAAAATTCACTGGCTTAAATGCTGGTAAATAAGAGGATTATGGAGAATGGGAAAATAATTGTTTTCTTCACCTGATTGACATGAAGGTAAATGAACTGAATGCACAGACTATGAAGCACCTGAAATACAGATTCTGATTTTTCAGCTTGTGCCCATTAATGCCAATAGCAAGTGAAGGCTCAAAAGTAGCTCTGGGGCAGCAGTGCTGATACAAATTACCTCATTTTAGTAAAGAGCACAACTAATGAAAGTCATTCACAGTTACTGTGTTGTTTTGTTAGTGAGCTTTCTATCCAACTAACAATTCTTCATTTATTTTCTGCTTTCAATTATCATGTTAACTTGTGGTTTCCTTTTTTAATAGATATTCCTGTCTTCCTTAGCCAGGCTATTTGTACTTTTTTAAGGTGTCCCACTGCTCCATGCTTATACTATTCCTCATAAACCTCTTAAAACAGAGTGTCCTTTTCTGTTTGCCTTTAACAGGGTTGAACGTCAATTGTAGTTTTTCCTCTGTTTCATAAATACATCCCATTTTATTGAAGGTTCCCAGCAACAGAGAGAAACCCAAGCCAAAGTCCTTGGTGGATGTTGCTTTACTCAGATGCAGATTTTGCTTGCTTGGTTACCTATAACAAGTTTGCCATTCTGAACCATCACTTTCTACCTTAATGCACAAATAGATAAGGTTAAAACAAAGTAAAGTAACATAAGATGAAGCAAAAAAGCCTTCCTAACTGTATAAAAACTAGCAACATTTCCAGATTTTAGTACTGCTGACCAGAAGCATTTTGGTTTTGTGCAGCTTTACTGCACTGCAGGGAAAGTTGCCTACTTGAATCCTGTGCATTTAAATGATCCATGATTAAGCCTACCTTAAACATTCACATTGAGATTAAAGATATGAACAGCCACAAAGGTATGGCTGCTCTTATGCTTTTTATGTTTTTACTGACTTTGAATTTTATTGTCTTTCAGGGCATCTGAAACCCTTAATGGGCCTGTTTTTGCCACCATGTATGTTCTCAGCAAAATCACGTAAACGTGTAAGTAGGCCCAGATGGGTACGTAATTGTCCATGACGATCCACAACATCTTTCTGATACTCGAGCCCATTGTCACTAAGCAACATAATAAAAGGAAGAGCAGTGGTTCATAACGATAGCAAACTGCATCCTGATACCAAAGAGGTACAGGGTGCTTTGGTTAAAATAGAAACAGAACATGCACTTTTGTCCAGTACGTCCTCTGAACCCATTGTGCAATTTCTCCCTGGAGGTGAAGGAACAAAGTGCTTGTTCTTTGCTTGAGGGGATTTGTTTGCCTTTTGCTGAATGGTAAGAGGATAGCTAATAGTTTGCAAATGTCTGGGATCTAGGTTTTATGAGTGACAACTAATTTTCTGGAGCAGCCTTCTAGTAAAGAGAGAAGAAAGCTAAGACATCTAACTGACGTTAAAATTATTATTGATGCATTTGTGCATGTTATGTATATTTAATTGTGGCAGTAGGGACCTGGATTCAACCAGAAAATCATTGAGTTCCGTATTGGAAGGGTTTCCTTTACCTTAAATTTTGTATATTTTCATTGTTATTTCTGTGCCTTGCTTTTTGACAAGCAGTAGAAGGAGAAACATGAAGAGATACAGGTTAAGTCATTATCAATTACATCTTCAAATTAAACTTGGGATACCTGAAAGTTTGGGGACATTTACTGATACAGGAATATAGCTAAATCTCACCTCTTAAAGCTCACAGGAAAAAGTTATTCTCAGAACCTTACCATAAGCCATATCCTTGAGATTTGCATCTCTTTTCAAAGAAGATTCATATGACATTTGGAACATCTTTTAAGCTTTTGGAGTATTATCTGACATGAGGGTTGGAATGAGCTGAGAAACAGGAGACTCGAGTCTTTTCCCAGCCCTTGCACTGACTTGCTGTGTGACCTTGAGAAAGTGGCTCAAGCAAACACTTCAGGAGCTCTCTCTGATCTTGCGTTCTTTGACTGTTGTTTGTTCGCTTGTTTATCTAGACAATCTTTTTTTCAGTTATAAGTGACAAAAGGAAAGGAAAAGGAAACCACTGGTGTTTAATGCCATTAGCAGCCCAACTGCATGGGACTCCAGCCAGCATTATTTTAAAAATGCTGCATTAAACTCTATGCCTCAGTTATGCCATCTCTAAAAGGGGGAAAATAATACGGATAATGAACTGCTCATGGTTTGCCAATGAAAAAAATATCACTGCACAAAAGCAAAAATATTATTTTATTTTAGGGTTTCTGACTGCTGTGCATAACTCAGGGAATCTTCACATTTTCATGAATGACAAATCTATCTTCTATTTTGCCTCCTACGAAAGGGAAAACTTTGGCATGCTCAAGTATGCCTTAAAGGCAATGCTGCCTTTGGGATCTCACATTAACATAATGATAAATGTGCTGTGTATTGCTTGAAAATGCTATGCGCCAACGTGTCAGAATATGTTTTCCCTGCACACCTCTCAATTAGCATCTTATTTACATATTGGCAGGAAAAGGATTCTGAGAAAGACCTACAAAATAAAGTATGTTTTAATATGGTCTTCTCTAAGGCCAAAGTATTAGTTCCAAAAGCAGTTATCTGCTGGCATGTCTTTCAGAGGTAGTGGGGATGAGTTACACATTTTGAAGTACTGAACCTATGTGTGTTTCAGCAAATAGTGGTAGTGGTGATACATTTTTCCATCTTATACTAGTGTTGAATTTACTCTATAATTCAGACTCAATGCATACCCTGGACAAAACCACTTCGCCCCATTCCCTGATCAGTCACAGGAAGCTTAGTCCACTACATTTGGTTAAGACAAAATATCTAACTTTAGTGGAATTTATCATTGGTTTCATCCTTTTTGGCTGCCAAGTAGTATGAAAATGTAGAAGAAAATAGTGGAAGCTTGTAACATTACTAGTAATTTGTTCCTTGTTGTTTTTGCTTAAGTCATAGTATATTAATTATTCTTTGCTTTGGGTTTTTTTTTTTTAAATAATTTCCATAGGTTATTTCATCACCCTGCATTTCCAGTATCTCACACTATTCAGCAGCTCCATGTTCTAGATATCTATTTTAGCAGTGGCAAGCACGAGAATATGTATGCAGTAAAAAAACCCACTGAAATGATAGTTGCTATTCCTTCTATATAAAGATACTGTTGACATTGTAATTTATACTTGTGCAGTGCTTATAAATCCTTGTTATTAGAAGCCCTTCCGGCTAGGGACTGTATGAATGCATCTCAAAAACACTCTATCCTATTGAATTGAGTCAAAATAAATTTCAAGATACAATATACAGATAATATAAACATGTAGGAACCTGCAAAGAATGCTTGGCCAAAATGATGATGAGAATCGTACCACATTAATAGACTAAACAATTTTGTAGCATTATGGAAAAATAAGTGTATATTTTCACATCTGAGGATCGATGTGAAAGAAGTTAATGAAGTAGCCTTAGGTAGGGGATATATTATTTTCAGGAAGATGCTGCCCATGTAGGACATCCTTTATCAAAACCGGTGAAAAGAATCATGTAGCACTTGAGATGTGAAGAGATCAGAGCAGATGAGATTAGACATTTAGAGATGCAAAAAAGATTGTAGCTTAGAGCTGCTATCACAGTTTAGGGACAAAAAATTCCTAAACCCTTCGCTGAAGCAGACATAGCCTGGATGCTCTGCATGGAAATGCCAGAGTGGAAAAGAGCATGGGAGCAAGGGGGGAGGTATTGGTCACCATCTTCTGGAAAGGGCATAGCAGAGCTTGAAGAGAAAGATTAGATATTCCAATTTGTTCTTTCTGAGTTTGAGATGAAAACTAGAAAAAAGTGGGGTCAGGGGACAAACTAAAATTGCAGTTTAGAGAAAAGACAGCTCTAGAATGGAGATACAGGTTTCTGGACCATTAGAATAGAGTTGGTAGGTTAATTCGTGTTTTCATTGACTTTTACAAATGGCTCTGAGCAAAAAGTTTGTTCAGGCTACGATAAATATTATTTTGAATGTTACAATATAATGCACAGTAAACTAATATCCCCTCAAGCAATGAATGTAAATAGAGTTGTTGATATTTTATTTCTGGAGGTTATGTTATTTTAATCAGCTCTAGAGAGGACTATCTCTGGGAAGTGCCACTCTGATGTTGAATGTTACTGGCTCCTCCTGGCGACTGTGATGTCTGAAACGAGAATAGTTCAGTTCAGAAAATCTGGAAAGCTGCCAGACCCAGCTGAACTCAGTGGATCAAATTCGGCTGTTTTTACACATGAGCAGCTGTGTTGACTTCATTAGGGTCTCATGTGTATAACAGAATACTTTCTTCTAATATGATTATATCGGGAAACTGGGATTCAGCTGTATCTAATTTATTATTGCATTAGGTATCAGTTTGCCTGCATCATACCTGTCAATAACATTTCAAAATAAAAAAAGTAATAACGTCTGGAAAGAAAATAACTTTAGTAGACAGCTGATGGCTTTGGAAAATGAAATAGATTAAACAGACAAAAGAAGTGAAAAACTGATAAAAATGTCAAAGCAAAGAGCCAGGACCAGACAGTGAGGCTTAATATCTCTGCTGCCCTCTCGCTGATGGCCTGACTTAACAGCACGCTGAAGGATTTAAAATGCAGTAATAGCTGAAACAGGGTCATTACAGACTGTGGGTGGGATTTTGCAAGCACAAGTTGAGCACTGTCCCCAGTCGTTGATGTCTTAGCTTTGACTTTTAGTAGGTGCACAGGTAGGCCAACCGTGGTATTTCTGAAATGACTCTCAGAAGCTAAAGTTGGGGTGTATGTTTCCAGCCACAGAGACGTGTTTTCTACCTCGTGCTGTGCTTCTGTAGTTTTCATGCAAGCTTACTCTAGACAGCCAGTCTACGTAGACAGACTCTCATCTTGCATCATTAACAGGGCTGAGAACTCAACTTCAAGGAGTTCTTGCAAGAGCTGTTTTAAATTGATTATTGTGCTGTTCAGAGGCTCTAGTTACACAGCACTCATTAGTGACAACTGAGGCACTGAATAAAGCAGACCAGTCAGACTTCCTGCCTTTGAAAAGACTGATAAATTAGTCTGGGCAGAGTGCCATGCTAGTCTGGTTATATTACTCGCAGTACTTGAACTAGCTCAGAGAGAGCTAGCTCGGGTATCCCTTCGCAAGAGGATAGTGTGCTGTCCAGATGTCCCCCATGCAGACAAACAGTTAATAACATTTTGAATTGGCTTTGCTTGCTCTGCTTCAACTAAAGCATTCTGATAACTCCAAATAATAGGCTAAAGGTGTCATCTTTTGGGTTTTTTTTGGTGGCTGTGCTCTGAGGGAGGCCAGTGATGCTAACCTACTGCAGTGCAAATGATGGGTGGCCTTTAACCTTTCCAGCTGGCACTGCTATTACTCAGTCAGGTTCCTTCCGAGATGCTCTTGTTTGTCTTCTGGCCTTGGGGGCTAGTGTGAGTGCAGTGCTGTCTCAGGGGAACGCGGGCCAGGGGTTGTGGACCCAGCCTGTGTCAGCTAGTGCAGAGTGTGACATTGAGGGAAGAGAAGAAAGGGCAGAGTCATCTTGTTGCTCTCTCTTTTTGTGCCAGATTCCAACTGGACCCAGAAAGGCACCATCACAGTTGAATTGATGTAAAAGCTGTAGGATGCATTTACTCATCTTTCCAATGGTGCTGTATCTCCAGAAATGTTATAAAAATGTTAGCAACAGGTTAGTCATAGATTTCTAATTTTACCAGAAAGTGTACGTATTTGTTCACCCAGACAACTCTAAGATAATGAAGTGAAATACGTACTGGAAATAGTTTCTCAGAAATTGTTTTCCCTTCCCGCCTGTACTTTATTATGTATTTTTCTCCCCTTCTACGTCAAGATACAATCAAAATATTTCACAGTAAAATCTTTCTCTTTCCCCCTCCCTCCTAAAATGTGAGTGAAAGAAGAATCAGAGAGAAGCACAGACTGCCTAGTAACTTCAGTATGGGCCAGTGGTTTGGATCAGCATAAGTTTGCACCAAGGCAGATAGATAAACAACAGCTTCTTTATACAGAGCAGAACAACCCCAAAAGGAGAGACCTGCCCCCTTCACAGAAGAGCATTCAGACAGGAGGCTGGCCTTGAAAGCTTAAGCTCAATCAAGTCATAAGAGAACTTGAAAATTGGTTTCCCATTTCCCAAGGAAATGCTCGTCCTGTGCACCTGTTTGGGCTGGGTGAGGTCAGATTTGGATCACACTGATCAGTTGACATTTTCTGACAATAATTAGCATGTTAGGAAATACCTCAGTGAAGCTATAGGAAGCATGACAGAACATCATCCAGCAACCTTTTGCTCTTGGTATACATGTATAATGTTCATGGTACTGGAGAAATGAATGAAGAAGTACAGTGACATTAGCCCTCTGTAGCTTCCTGGATCTCTGGTCAACCTGGCCCTCATCAAACAATGTTTAAGGCATAAATTTGATCTTGCTGACAACCAGTGAAGTAAGTCTAGGGGCTTCTGGTAAACACTGATGTAACAGACTAAGACCAAGTTCCACCATATTTAAGCATCCCAGTTGTTTAGTTTGGAGCTCCAGCTGGGGAATTTTAGAAACCTGGGCAATTTTCCACAGGAGCCCTTGACCAAGTGGTCACATGGCTGCTGTGTGTGGATGGGGAGGAAGGGTGTTAGAGAATACCTGTAGGGTTACTTACTTCTTACAACAATATTCACCCAGGAAGGAACCAGAATGTAACTCTCAGCTAAAGCAGACTTTTTGTACCACTCCTAATGACTCAGTGGAGACTTGCGAGACTCTTAACAAATGCTGCTAAATAAAATTTTCCACTTCAGCAACTTATTCAACCAGAGGGAATTCTGTCTGCAGTACAATTGAAAGTATTCTTGCTCAGAAAATAGAAATCATTGATTACCCTGCATTTGTGAAGGCATTGTTCTTCATCCTGCCCAATGGTCTGTGCTTTGAATAATCCTTCATGATCGCTCCTGAATAAGTCAGTGTTGCAAAAGCATCAAGCAGGGAGTGGATTATTATTATAACCATTCTGTCAGATGCAGTTGTTGGCACAAAGGCTGGATAGAAACAACTAAGACTCCCTATTAAAATGATATCATGTGCATCGATCTAGAATTTGGGGGATTCACTAGTTAGCTTTTAAGTTATTCTTAATAAGCAATACTCTCCCATTTATAAGTAATGTGTATAAAGAAAGAAAAAAACCTTAGTGGAGGAAAAAAAATTCACCAGGGCAGCCTGTAAAAACACTTGACAATATATCTGTGAAAGAAAAAAAAGCAACCGTCCTTTTCAGGACAAACTAATGAGTTACATTTGTTCATCACACTCCAGTGCAAATATCCAATAATCAAATGTTGCCTCACCACTGTGCTGATCCTTCCTCCCTTCCAGAAAATCCTGCCATGTTTCAGTTTCAGTGGACTGCATGATCCCAAAATGGAAGCATCCTTCCAGTGCCTCGTCCTACTCTGTTCCCTCATCCTGCTATAGTTATTTCAGATAGTAGTCCCATCATATTTTACTCTGCTTATCTTCCATGCTGTGAGGTTATCTGCAACAGCTCTTTCTGGGAAATACTCAGTCAATATCACCTCAGACAGTGAAGTTCAGCATAGTATTCCTGTTATTTGTATTGCCCTAGTTCTTTCGAGCTCCAGGAAGGGTCCGACACCATGTTGCATTTGGTACTGCACAAACATCCCTTGAGCATTTCCATCAGTACAGAATGAGCATTCTTTCCCTTTCCCCGTCTGTCATTTGGTTAGTGACAGAGAGGATTTTAAATTCATGTATGTTAAAATGGCTCCTAAAGCATCATTGAGAAATTCTGAGTAGAAAGCCTCGGTCAAGAAAGTTTTTCCTATCACTAAAATCCCCATGGCCACCAAAAGCTGAGTGGCTCCTTCATCTCTATTTATCTGACACTGTGCATAAATAGCTCATGCAGCTAAAGCAGCTATGACCATTCCTTGCTCCCTTCACCTTAGGAAGGGGCAAACAACTTCTTACCTTCTCAGAGGCTTACATTATTATTTATAATTACATTACAGCCATACCTAGACCTTCAGGTCAATAAGGCACTGTTGGCCAAAGCATTATGCAAACACTGGCAAAAATTTAATGCCCCACCCTGAAAAGCTTATATCCCAGGACATGTGACATGCAGAAGGCAGGGAAGGCTGAAGTCAAATTCATTATACATCTTATACTAATTTACAACTTTTCTGCTCACTATAAATCCACAGAAAAAGTGTTGAAACTCCCCACCTGTGCCTTAAGATATTAGACAGAGCCCGAGGATGCATCTGGAAGATGAGATTGCAGTGACAACAGCAGGGACGTTGCAGGCTAGAGGGGCTGTGAGAGGTGTGAACGGCCAGGAGCTGAGTGCGTGAGATGCTCGGAGGAGGGAAGTTGTGTCAAGTGGAAGCCAGAGGGCAACAGCCAACCTCTTGAAGCACAGGGCTCAAGAGGGAGCCAGCACTGTCCACAGCCTTGGGCACTGCAGGGTGGTGGGGGGCCAAGCCACAGCCCCCTCCCCACTCACTGCAGGCCTGCTAGCTCTCAGCATCACATCCAAAACAGCATCATCTTAAAGGCTGTGCTGGCAGGTTTTAGCCGAGACCAATGTCTTCAGCAGTTATGGAGGGTGGCTAGTGATTGCCGTTCTCCTCTTCATTCAGAATATTCCTGGCAGACTTTACAGAGAATATGGAGGCAGATGTGGCCTGGAAAAGCTCAGCCTTCCTCAAAATATTCAGATAAGAATTCAGATTTGAAGAGCTTATCCAAAAGGAAGCCTCAGAACTCCTGTGGCTAGCCTCTGTCCAATAATATATATTTTTTTCAGTTTGCCTTCAAATAATATGTTTTTCTTACAGAAAGGATTTCAGCTCAAAGACAACGGTGATCTAGATATCACAGCCTGATACTCTCCCTTCCAAAAGGAAGCTTTTTTGCTAGCGAGGCAGATGTCTAAGACAGGTACATAGTAAAAATAATGCTAGCACTGCAGTTCATTCTAAGACACAGTCACACATTCAACAATGGGTGATTTAGCAAGTGCATGAAATTACAGATGTACCTGTTAGATTTTACAGGAATTAGCGGAAGCTGCACTGAACAAGATGGAACAAAATGCAAGCTAAGAGATTAAAAAGCCTTAATGTACAAGGATCCCATTTCATGCCATTTTTATGCTGGTGTTACATACTACGCTGGATGGTGTTGTATGTTATGCTGGATGACATGCAGTGTGTATAAATGTTGTTATCTACCCTATAACTTGAAATAATGGTTCAGTGCAAGTCTCAAATTTGTTAGGCTAGTCAAGGGCCTTTTAGTTTTCAATCTGTGCTCTCCCAGCAATTCTCATTTTAACTCTTAGTAGCAAATACTTTCTGCCTCAGAGGAGCTGCAGCTATCTCTAAGTGGCAAAAATTGTAAGCTTTGTTGTAAATGAAGCGTGGGATACACTGTCAATACAAGCTGTCCAAAACATAATGAGAGCTTTTAAATATTTTATGATTTTTTCCAATGTTCTATCAGAGATTGAACACTGGAATGAGTCTTAAGTGAGAGCAACTTACCAGATGAAGAGCATAATGAATGTCTTTCATAAAAATGAATATTTAAACAGTGTAGTTAGTTGTATTATAATTGTTCAACCCCAATACAATCACAATGTCTCACTGTTCTTTCCTTCAGTATAATTCTAATCTGAATATTATATATATAAACTGTACTGAATAAGAATCCATCAGGCATGGAATCATCTCTTAGAAATGCAACTCTTTGGTTGGCTGGGATGGTTAATCCAGCCTCATTCTACGGATACCGAATGTGTGTCTGTGTATATATATATATACACACATACACACACACACACACATATGTGTGGTTTAATATAATTTAATATAATACAATAGCATATATGTATTTTAATGCAAAATCCAGAGAAATCAGTAGTAAAACTCCTATTGCCTTCAGTGGAGATTGGCTCTTATGCCCCCAAGGCATTTTAAAAGAATGCTGACTCTTTCGAGAGTTTAATATTGCTATTAGCCTACCTTGGTTGAATTTTTTAACATAGACAAGTTTCGCATGCTAAAAGTCAACAGAACAGCTTAATCCACTCTTGAAACTGTTGAGCCAAACTTACCAAGAGGAAAATATCAGTAGGCTGCTCCAGCATGGACCTGCACCTGCATGTTCCTTCATGCCCCTGCACAATTTCACTAAAGACAAAAAAAAAGTTTAGTGGACATTCACTGAGTGTGGCCATGCAGGTATGTACATACGTACACACACACGCACACACACACACATACACACTCTCTCTCTCTCACGGGAAGCCTATTGCAGGCAACAGAAATACTGCTACAAATTTCAGTGAGGCTCGACTGGAGAACTAAATCGGTATGTAAGGTCATCTGGGAACATTTAGCAGCAAATTTAGTTACCAAATCTTTGTTTTTAAGTATCAGCTACCTTCCCATTCAGCAGAACTTTTGCAGTCTTTTGTTAAACCAGCAGCATATTTATCCTTCTGAAGTATCTTATTAACTGTTTTTGGAGGACCATCTTGTTTAACCAGTTTTTGCAGCTACAGGTCAAACTTGGTGCTAAAGTCAGAAGACAGCTCTGAAATCTGTGTCCGCACACGTTAGGTGTAAACCTTCCTTGTATGTACGAAGGATGCCAATGTAGGATATCTTTCTGTTCAGTCTGGATGGCTGAATGAGTGGGAATAGAGGAACTATGCTAAGAAACTGTTTTTCTGACCACCAGAAAAAATAAAATGGCACAGCACCTTTGGGGTCCTCCAACTCCTACCTCCCCAGAAGGGAATAATAATCACCATTAATATTATTGAGCGTATCACGAGATTTAACATTTTGAGTGCAGAAATACACTGGACACTATGTTTGGCCATTGTTAGTCAGCAAGGTATATTGAGGGACAGCAGGATGAAGAAAGCAGAAGGTGAAGATGGTGTTTCAGCTTCATTTAATTCACGTGGAATAACCTAAGCAAGTTTTTTGGAAGAAAGGTGGAGCAGGATTTTGCTGGTTTGGAGCTAGTTAATTTTGAACCAGTTCTATAGCACTTGGTCCACGTTTGCTAGAAGCATGCTGCATATCGTTGAAACCTTTCTTATATTTGACTCTCCACTTTTTCAAGATTTCAATGTAATTTAAAAGATTACAGTTTTGTTCTGGATTAGCACATGAATTTCTTGTTTGGTGAACACAGTAGTAGATGGGGAGAGGAACACACAAGTGGAACATTTAAATTAACTGAAACACATCTGAAAATGTGTAAGCCAGTTAGTTAAGACAAAAAAAACCATCCCCCAAGTCTACCAGTTTAGGCTTTTCTTCTTAGAAAATTTTTATTGCAATGAAATCTCTGCAAGCGCTAATCCCTAGTACTGAACATGGCATTTTATTTAATGTAATTGATTTTCTTTATTGTAGCCAAGTTGATAAAAGATTGAAAATCATCTATTGTACATGTGTAAATACCTTAAGAATCCTTTCTGATATGCACACCAGTTAGCTTATTAACAAATTCAGACTATAAAATCACACTTTAAGATGCGATTCCAGCTATTTGCGTAACAGCTAATCACATCAACCCATGTACCAAAAGAAGGGGCAAGACTATTAGCACATCTGTCTGCATTTATAGCACTCCTACTGCCATGGCCATGTGTCATTTGGTTTGGTTATTCATGACTGAAGAATAGAGCAGTGCCATTGCTGTGGCATGGCATCGGAGAAATCAGCAAAATCTAGGTCTCACTAGAGCGTTTTCCATTTTTATCTCTTAACTAATGCTTTGCCAAGGCTCTTCCTACGTTGACAATGGTGTTGCATTATACAAGGCAGCACCATAAAACCTGCAGGCCCCTACAAGGCAAGAGTAACATTTCATAAAGTTATCCTTGTGAAATATTCTTTGGCTTCTCCATAAATTTAATGATGTGCTCCTGCAAAGCATTCAGAACCTTTCAGCTCCCTGTGGCTCCAGCGAAGGATGAGAATTTCTCAGCTCTTGGAAGGATTATGCTCATGTGGACCCTGCAGTCGGGAAACTCCTCTGCTTCACTAGTGCATTTAATTGCCCCCAGACGTAGTTTTTACTCTCTGCCATGAATACATCCCTTAAATGCACTTGACAGCGGGCAGCGTGAAAAGCCTTTTTTCCTCCCATACATTAAAAGTGACTGAGTGAGTAACACGAGTGGAAGAATGAAGCATTATGATGTGTGAACAGTGAGGAGATATATAGCAAAAAGTAAGAGTGAATTTTGGGGCAGATTAAGAGACATGTGTGATGAAGATAAGTGATGCCAAGAGAGAAGAGAGAAGTGGAAAGCTAAAGGACATGATAGAATTTCCTTAAAAACAGTCAAGGGAAGCTGAAGTACATGTCCAAAGGAGCTAACAGATGGGAAAAAAATTACCATCTACAACCAGCGAGGGGATATTAAACAGGCAGCTACACAACTCTCTATAGGTAGGACACCTAGCATGAATGAAGAATAGCTGCAGCAATTATAAGATGGATTTATGATTGATTTATGAAGTTGTATATATTCTTCTGCTAGTAAAGCATTTGATTAGATCCTTACCTTGCAAAGGCAAATATACCCAATTTTAGCCAAGGATCTTCTTGCTCTACTTTCTCTTATTTTATCTATGGTAGATGTTGTTTCACATCTAACTCTAACACTTCTGACAGCCTGAAAGCATGTTAAATAAATAAAATAGTTATTTATTTTTAGATGTGATAATTACTTATCTGCTTGAACAGATCAAGTTAGAAGTCACTGGATAGTAGAAACAAATTTTTGTTGGATTCAGGTTTAACACTGCAAATCTGATTCTTCCATGTGAATTCTTACAGGATGTAATTTTAGACTTGAAATAACTGCTTTTACGTCCCCAAGTCCTTCAGCTCATGTTTCACTGAATAGTTCTTACTGTCTGGTCATATTAACCATAGGTTTAATAACCACCCTTTTCATCTATAGTAATAAAGTTGTATTTTCATGTCAAATTTTCTCATTCCATGGAATAACGAAGATTTTAAATTCATTATGTAACACGGGTCTTAATTTTTATTTACTGTTTCTACATGTTTTATTTTTATAGATACTTGGACTTATTACATTGAGTCAAATCCTCAGCAAATGTAAACTGCTATGTGTCTGAGAAAGCTATGGAGGTGAATCTATTTAAACCAGTTAAGGATCTGGCCTTTATTTCTGTGTTTTAACATCATTGACTTCACAAGTGTACATCAGCTCACACACACACACACACAAACAAATGCTCCCTATGCTTTCACAGTGCAAGGCTGATGTGTTTTTACAGAATCATTCTCAAGAATTACACATGTGTAGCTGTGGCTGTTCATTCTTTTCCTTTTGATTTTGCATTTACTCAGAATCCAGCCCTGTCCCTGCTCCCATCTGAAATCTCAGGATTTTCTATCTTTGGTATAATCTACTGGGCTAGCAACAACAAAGCATGAGGAAGAGCTTAACAAACAAACAAATAATAATTAAAAAACACACCAGGAACCAGCACGTGGACAAATCCCAAAACAATAATTAATTGAAAGGGACTCTGTGTTTATTTTAACAGCCACATCCATTAGCATTTGGGGACGAGGAGTTTAAGTTTCAACAGATGCCCTGAAAAGGGGGGGAGACTGGGGGATTATTTGAATTTGAAGTAAGTACAGCAACAGGCCACTGTGCTAGTAAATGGCCATCAGAGTGATTTATTACAAACTGAGCTGCAAGGTACAAATAACTTTAGAGTGTTACAAGAGACAGAGATATCAAAGAAATGCTTATCTTGGTGTCACGGATACCTCCCTAGACCACCCTCAACAGCTTTTCCAAGCACACCCCCAGACTTACAACGGGGCAGTGTCAGGCAGTGACATCCCCCTTCATCTGGGTGCAAAGTCATGTATAATCTGTATTCATGCTGCAGTTAATACCCTTTACACACACACACACACACACACACACACATGCATCATTTGTCCCCTGAGTTATGTGGTACACCTGGGCTAGCTAACATCAGAAGAGGTCTTCAGGTGCCACCCAACAATACAGGTAGTATCACTCCTTTAATTCCAAAAGCAGTTCAAAGGATTAAAGGTGAAGGATTGCCTTCCCGGGGTCTGAGAGGCAGGACCCATTCATTTTACTTTTAGTGCTTGAAAGCAGGAGTGAACAAGGGATCTGACACAAGGCTTGTATTGTATTACGACTATGTCACGTTACTCTGAGAGATAAGGTAGTATCTGCACGCAGGTGGGGTTTCTGGACAAATGCACCTACACCATGCTCTGACCATTAAACTGAGTTTTTGCAGGTTTGGTCATATGATGATTCTCACTGTGATGCTTTATGGCCCCATCAAACAGAGAAAGCAGGATCATGTTTGTAATGCCTCTGTATAACTAATTTTATATCAGCTTTATTAAGACTGCGGTACCATAACTTCTCAAATTTTTGCCTGCTGTCACCTAATAATACCAGTTTCCATAGCTCATAAATTCAAAACAACAAACTACTTCTAAACTTTTAGAAGATAAAAGTAGAGAAAGAGGCACAAAGCCTGGCACTTATTTTCTCCTAATATTTGTTGCCTAGGTTTTCAGAAAACCCAGATAAAAGGGTTTCCTTAAGAATGCACTTCAATATGCAATTCAGGACCACCGAGTCAGTCATGGAAATTTAAAAATGCAGCCTACTATATTACTGTGTGTACAAATCAGTGTAGGCTGCAGTCCCTTGGCAGGTCTCCAGTGTAGCCCTTGATGCCAGTTTTGGAAACCTGCTGTGTATGTATTTCAGAGCTAGGGAATCGACTGTGGACACCAATTTCCTCCCATCTACAGAGTCACCTGCTGAGCTTGGTCTCTTGTTACTCCCCAAAATAAAACAAACGTCCTGCAGCATCCTACCAAGGAGCATCATCGCTAATGTGTAGACAGCATTTGCCTAATTACCTGTGACCATTTCTACACATTTTGTGTTTTCTGCTCATATGGGACAAATACTCATGGCAGTTTTGGTGGTATAGAACCAGGCGCTGGAGTGAGACCCTCTCTTGAGTCATTCATGCTGGTTACTTAGTAGACATCAGAAGGCAACATCATTTGGCTGTTTCTGACCTGCAATAGATTGCTACTTGCAACCCTTTTTATGCCATTATCCATCTCCTGAGCCATCTGGCTCCTGTTGCAAGATACCTGCAGATGTATTAATAAACCAATCTAATAGAGCTGTACATATTAAATATACAGCAGAAGCAGCTGGTTGGTGTTTGTTGTGAGCGTTCTGTTTTTCCCTAATGTTTCAGCCATCGTAATTTAAAGTCCTAAGCCAGTGCCTTCAAGGAAAAGAACAGGTTTTTTTCCTCATCTACCCACAAAACAAAATAAATTCATCTTTCTTAAAAGAAGGTTGTCATTGAAAAGGAAGTTATAATCAGAGTAAATGTCATTTTCCTCCTTGGAGTGGAAACTTTAGGTTTAGCCCTTGAACAGCACTGTCAGTTCATCTTATTATAATATACCCCCCTGACAGCTCTCATATTAATTGCACCAGATTGCTTGCAGTGTACTCACTTGTTTGTTTGTTTTCTCTTAACCAAGAACAATTTGAATGACTTTCAGAAAACTTTACTTCCTTTCAGATACCAGTGGGGTCAGAGGGAAACCAAACATATCTTAAAAGACTTTAAATTGTAGACTATTAATTTTAAGGATCAAGCTAGTGCCCTTTGAGATATTGCTTAGGAATTTCTCAAAGTGAGCCTACAGATATAAAGCCATATAAACCAATATATAGAAAAATCTGGATGTACACAAATAAATAAACAAAATTTATTCTCTAGATCTATCCAAATCTATTCCGATTTTGAATGTTTCAGCTGTTTAGACAGGTGGTTTTAAGCTCAGACCATTTCTGTGTAAAAATAAAGGAAAAACTAACAGTTTCAAATAGGTCACAATACATTTTAAACTGGGATTAACAAAAGGCTTTTAAGGGATTCTTTTAAGTCAACTAAATCAATTCTTTTTTAAACACCTGACTGCATTAGGGTCTTCTGAAATTTGAGTCGTTATATGCTTAGATGAATTAGTTGTCACAAAATTCTGTTCTAAGTAAGGTTACTATCCTATGTTAAAAAATTAAAGTTCATTCATAGATTTTTTTTTCTGTTTATCTTGCTTAATAGTTACTGTATTGAGGGTTAATGTCTAATAACTTGTTCTCTTACATGTATTTTATAACTCAAATAAACCACAATTTGTGGAGTAATAGATGTCACAATATTTCAAAAAGAAGGCTTTTTGTTTTGGTTTTTTTTTCATCACTGATGTCCCCAATCCTTGTTTCCCATCTGTTTCCAAAGTGCTTTCTCATCACCAACTGCAAGCTGTAGTAAGGGCATATAACCGTGCTTACGAATCTGCACCATCCTGCACAGCTGTCTGGGTTGGCTGGTCCAAGAATTCAACCACATCCTCATATGGGAGACCATTGCCAGACTGCCAGCTCCCCAGCTGCATTAGAAGGCTCAGGAACTACCATTAAAAACCAAAATACTATCCTTAGGGTGCATCTGAAAAATATCGAGGTAGCGGGGAACCCAACACACACACACAACCCCCCACACTGTCCAAGCCAGGTTTTTTTCAGCTTGACTGAATGGTTGTTTCAACTTATCACACCTGGTAGCTACTGATCTAATTATGCCAGCATTCAAAACACAATTTAAACCTTAAGAGAAAAGCACAGATATGGGATCAAAAAGAAGTGAATTGCTAACACCAGCAATTAAAGTCCAAAAAGCTGAAAACCATGTAAGTCAGTTATGGCAGTTTGGGGCTGGGGTAGGAAATAAGAAATATACCTGTGACAAATAAAGAAAAAAGGCAAAAAAACTCTAAATGAACCCTAAAATGCTACCTGGGGCAGGTAGCAAGTATTTGAAGGTATTTAAAGTAAACAAAATTAACCTCCTGTCCACTCCCTTTATAAGCTCAGCTGCACTCTTTAAAGCTCACAGAACATGATCTTGCAGTTTTAAAGATGAGTTGCAGAAGTCTTTCCACCGGGCCTACACAAAGATACTAGAACAAAAAAACTAACTACAGAGATTGGACTACTTTGCTTTTGACTAAAAACCTTGAAAGATCATAAGGAACTGGTAGATGAGTTGTGGAGTAAATAGCAATAATTCTACATATCCAAGGATAACCCTGTTTATCAAAGCCATTAGTGTTCAAGCTTTGAACATTCCCCAAAAGCTAATTTTCAGGGAGAAAAATAGCAGCTGCCCTGAGAGCCCCAAGTATATCAAAGACATCTTTTTTTGCTCCATATACTCAGTATCTCAGTTCTGAACTCCTTTTTTCTCTTTTTCAAGTACCTTTAAGTTTTATTAATCAGACCTCTGCCCTCTGATCATCAGAAGCGACACACAGCAAAGCATATGTAGGCTCAGTACAATCCCTTTTGATTTTGGTTGTTGTAATGCGGGACAGGAAGCCCTGTTACCTACCCATCACTCCATGTTCTTCTGAAAACATGTGCCAGCCCAATTTGTGAGTTTTCTGAAACCCTTTTTATTCCTTCCTCTTTCCTGTGTGCATACTGGTGTTCCCCAGAAAAACGTGCTCAACGTGGCTCCCATTACTCATGTATATTTTGTCTTCTCTGTCTAGTGAGTTCAAATTGCTACAAGCCATCCTCACAACCGTTCGGATTTATGCCCACCCAAGCCTCATCTCCATCTGTTTCAGTGATTGCACTTAAGAGGGTCAAGTTGGATGTGAGCCATAATCCCAGAGGTGGAAAACCAATGCTTTACACACTAAATCTGTTGTCATCTTTGTCCCAGTGCAGTGGATGAAAGGATACAAATCAGAATCACTTCTGAGCCAGACAACTGTAAAAAGTCTTTACTAGAGGTATGCAGAAGCCTATTTGGTGGGCGAATTGCACTTTTGACATCTGTCAATAATGTACATGGCCATCTAGTGAAACGAGCTTACATTTTTCTCAAAGGAGAAAAGCTCTTCAAACATGCTTCTGAAGTACAAGGATGAAGTGAAAAAGAAAAACCTGTAGTATAATTTGTATGCATATTAAAGGGACATGAATGACATC
This sequence comes from Fregata magnificens, assembly GCA_013389945.1. Classification (NCBI taxonomy): domain Eukaryota; kingdom Metazoa; phylum Chordata; class Aves; order Suliformes; family Fregatidae; genus Fregata; species Fregata magnificens. The sequence continues at coordinate 220,113 of WAAD01032549.1, read as the reverse complement.
AAGGAGTGCCTCTCTTCTCCGAGAGAGATACAGGATGTACATTTAATAGAACAATACAGTTACTACAAATTTTATTTTCCTCAGTCTAAACCATTATAGACTAGTCTGCAGAGTGCTGGGAATAAATGAGGCACCCTCCTTTCTTCTAACACTTCTCTGTAAACACATTACGTTTAGCCTCTATTGCATCCAGACATTTCATACATATTTTCTTCTGTACCGCAAGAAGCAGCTGTGGATGGATATTGAGGGGAGGATATACTCCACTGTATGCAAATGCTCCTCCCTTACTGCATGAAGCAAGCCCTTAAGCGCTCCTTGCTAATGAAATACGTATTTGTTGTCTTCCAGTCAGTGTAGAAAAGCATTATTGCCTCTAATTTGTAGGGAGAAATTGTGGGGCTCCAAGAGGTGATGCAATTTGTCCAGGGTCATCAACTAACCAGGGGCTGAGGCTCAGAGAGAAGGAGGGGGCCCTTTCACCCCCAGACTATCGTACACAGGACTCTCCATCACAGCTGCCCCAGTCAAGAAGTGTTATCGAGAACGGGAAAAGTAAGAGGCCAGGAGGCCACTGGATAGGACAAAGAAATCAATCCCTTCTCAGCTCTCAGAACTAGAGAACTACTGGCTTTTTTTTTTTTTTTTTCCCAGGCAAGTATGACTTACATGCACTGGAACTCATTAAAGGTAATTGAGTTAAGTGAATTTGTTATCCAAATAATACTTAAGTAACAGTGTCCTAAAAATGAAAATGCATCCTGTGACTCCAGTGCTACTTCGGAAATCAGCCTGAAGTGATTTATTCCTCCCCAGTTATGCTGTTAGAGGTGGCTGCAAACACTTTGCAGAGCAATGTACAATTACCTTTGTGTTCTTAATGATGCAGGGGACACAGGCTGACAGACCATTTGTGGTGCTTGCAAGGTCATGCCAGTTAATTAGGAGCAGTCCGTGCTGGGATGGGGCACATTGAGCAAGTGGCTCCTTAATGTGACACATTCCAGTAGTATTTGATAGTTGATTAAAGTGGATATCATCAGTATTCCCTGGATCAATCTTCCTTTCTAGTGAACATTGCATTTTATATGTACATTACTGTGAAATGTTTCAAGGAAGATAAGCAGTGTAATTAAGCATCATATTACAAATGAAATATCATTTGCTTTTCTCTTAAGATACGTACTGCTATCAATTCAGTCACTGATTCAAATTTTCTAAAAACTGTATATGTTTATCATAATAATAAGTTCCCCATGCTATACTATTTTTGCTCAAGCACTTTAACATGGAAGGCAAAGATATCTCTCTCTAGCTAGGAAATCCCTGAGAAACTCAAAGATAGCAACTTCCCCATGATCACACTCTTTCAAGATGAGGAAAGTCTTGGAATGTAAGGAAGTGGCTTAATTTGAAGATTATGAACTAATTACATATTTTGTTTCCTTTTCAGGATCCTGACACAGCCTAGAAAGTCCTTCAAAGCCCCTGAAAGTCATAGCCAAAACCATTGTTACAAGTAACTTAGAGATACTAGAGTGCAGTTTTTTAACTTCTTCCCAGAAGCAAACACCAATTTTGAAATCTGGATTGTTATTAAGAGACTGTCTCCCACAGAACCATATGTTACACAGTACTTGCTTTTCTGCTCATAAGGAACATTCAAGGTTTTTTTCTCCCTTTTTCTCCTTCCAGTATGAAAAGTTGAGCACTGCAGAACAGAAGCGCAGATGCAAGCCCCTTTTACATGCTCACAAATTCAGCCCAGGCTTTCTAAATCAGGTGTGTGGCAAGAAGAGTCAGGCTTCAAGTTGTGGTCTGAACGTGACAAAGCTTTTTGGAGAAACATTATTGCCTCTGACCCTGAACCCTAACCTTCACCAGATTCACGTCATGTGAAATCCAAGACCAACAAAAAACAGCACAGCATACTCTGAATAATCTTTAACCTTAATTTAATCGCTTGCCTGTCTTAATTTTCATCATTCTTCTTCACAGGATTACAATGTAAACAGTCAGTGCAATCTCACCCTGCCATTAGATGTGCTGAATTTCTGTCCTATGAGTAAAATTTTTAAAAATAGCATTTCACTGTTTTTTTTTTTAAACAGGCATAAATAGCAACACTGTAGCACAGCCCACTCCAGTTGACATGATGATAGAAAAATCAAGTTACTTAACCTCACTCCTGTATTTAGTCATAATCCTGATAATACTTTTCAGAAAAAAACCTAGTAACATTTTAAATTGATTTTAAAAGACACTTCCAGGCTCAAACACCTCTGAAACTTTGAGGAAACACAGAGCTGCATTGCGTCTAGGCATTCCACCTCGTGCACAGCACTAAGGATAATATTCCCCACCAGCAGTGCCACATAGCTCAAAAAACCTGAACAGAGATGCTACTAGGCCATTTACACAGTGGTTTTCTTTGATAACACTTTCAGATGCATGGCTGAAAAGTCCACTAAGTATGAACAGTACGTTTTCTTTATCATTGAGCAAATACAGACCAATATACGTGCCTTAGCTCACTTAGACTTGTGTTCCAAGTGCTGCATAGCTCTGTTATGCCATAATCCATCAGAGTTACCTGCCTCTGAAGCAGCAATTACCAATTCAAGTTCCAAAATGTTCTTGCACTGAAAGTCACTCACAGTTAGCATTGCAGCTAAAAAGGTACCTGCATATTTCTTTGTTATTGTGTTTCAGGACATGAAAGACCACCTAACTATTACAGAAAAAATAAATCCTGAAATACATACAGTTATCTTATTTTTGTTTTGTTTCTGTATGACCATCTGGTACGTTATCCGTGAACATGTTGGTAGAAGTTTCTTTCCCTCATCAGTCTCGTTGGAAATGAAACATGGTGAGAAGGACAGATGATTGTGTATGTGTGTATGTCTGCATGTATGTTAGAGGAAAGCGGGGGTGGGGGGTAATGGGTAGCAAAGGGGTCGAAAGGGAAAGGACATGGCTTGTCTCCTATTCTTTGATTCGAGCCTTGTTCATCCAATGGATCAGTGGTCCACAGCAAGCAGCAGCAGCCGGCGCTGCTTGGCAGCACGCGCTCTGCAGGCGCTGGCTCAGCAGGGCTTCTACACCGCTTGCCTTTGTCTAGTCACTCACTCTATGGGCTTAACACCTACTGTCACTCATTCCCCTTTCTCTTATTTAAATAAGGGTTTTATTACAGATACAAGCATAATTATAAATATATATTCTCTCACACATGTGCATTCACATTGGGAAGGAAACCAGCAGGACTGAACTCATCCTTGATGGAAGTCTGCTTACTTCAAAGTATTTATTCCCATAGACACACACAAGTAAGAGAGCTTCAGGCCTATCCGTCTTTGGTAAGTTCATTCAGATGAATAAAAAAATCCCGTAGTCTAAAATGGAGACTTTCCTTAACTCTCCTACAAGTTATCTTCGTCTGATCAGCAACTGTGGCAAAAAGAGAGAAAAAACCAGTCTTTAGGAGGGGTCTGGAGAATATAAATCTACAATCTGTTTTCACTTTGAAAGGGAATTACTAAAAAAACCAGAAGCAGCTGATTTTCAATGCCACTTGCACTTTGGATTCAGTAGTCACAGAAAGTATAAATGCAAAGCACAACTTGTCCCTGAGATGCTATGAGTGCTCGGTACAGAAAGCAAGAGAGATGTAGCCTTGCAACATAAAAACCCTAAGTCTCTTCTTACTCTTGGTCAACAGAAGGTAAAGTGCAACAGAACAGGAGAAACTATACTTGGGGAAAGGTAAAAGAAATGATGCTTACTTATTTAAAAGCCTCTTATGCCCACATAATAAACAAGAAGGTCAGCATTCACAGTTACTGCACAGCAGTAAGTGACTGCACAGCAGTAAGTGACTGCACAAGATACACAGCAATGGAGAATCAGACCTGGCAGCAGTGGATGGTTTAACTGGTGTAGGAACCAGTACAACAGATTGAGGGAAGGAAGCCACGTCCCTGGGCTTCCAGCTGTTCATGCCATCCCCAGCACAAGGCTGACAGCCATGACAGGTGCTCAAAGAGGCAGGTCTGCTTCAGTATCTACACTAGACTGCTGCAAAGACATGCAACTACAGGGGTGCACGTTTGTCTTACAGTGCTTGGTTGTTCCCCCCGCCCCTTATTGGCATTCAGGCAACCAAATTAAAACCACAGAATGAGCTAAGCTCATCCCTGGCCTGTGGATAGGCTTGTCCTGATGAGTTTCTGTAAAGCGCCGAACGATCTCACAGGCCTAACCTTGTTTAGTCTACACAGATAAGTATGCTTGCTAGAAGAGACAAATCCTAAAATACGCCTGCTCTATCCTTTTCTTTTCCTGGATATTTTGAGTTGTGCCCACCCCACTTCCCTCAGCCTTTGGCCCTTCCATTCCGGGAGCTCCTGTAAATACAATTTTACCCTTGGCACACAACATCTTTGCAGCTAATAGCACATCCCTCTGTTTATCCTAAGTCCCCAGATCACATTGTAGAAGAAAATATGAAAGGATCTATTAAATCTGGAAGCAGAGCATGTAATTTTGTTAAGAAATAGTGATATGTAGTATTATGGTAGTAGCTTGCTTCCTTAGCCATTGGTGACACACAGGACTTGGTCACACCGGTAACCACAGCCCTTCTGCCCTCCTCGATATCGACACCCCATGAGGCATCCGAGCTGGGAGAGGCAGAGACCTTTGTGGCAATTTGCCTTACCCAAACTCTCAATTACTTTGTGGAGGTAACTTCCTTACCCCTCCCTCCTAGCTATGAAGGGATCAGAGGCCAACAAGGCCTTAGGGCATCGGTTTGGTGTCTAATGGCAAGAAGGATGAAAGTCAGCCATATAAAACTTTTTAAAGTTCAAATTAGTTTTTCATTTGACTGCTTTAATCTTATCTTTTGCTATAGATCTCAGGTTTCTATTATTTTTCACTACAAAGCTTCAACTTCATAATCATCACAACTGAGCTGAAAGGTGGACAATAGACAGCAGACAAAATTGAGCCCAGATAAGAGAAAGATCTTATTGCTGGGCATAAGAAAATATTTCAAAGAATTTGGATTCAAGGTGTCTCTTCATAGACAGTGAATACCAACCACTTATTAATTCACTTTGTGCCTATTTAGATTCCAGAAGCTAAATTCTCACATGGCAACCTTTGTGAATTATGATTTCTACCTCCGGTTGGCAAGGGACTCCTATCTGATGAATAATAACATGGCTTCAGTTATTCATTCCTTGATCATTGCTCAGTTGGACTACCACCATACAATATATCCTTAGCAACACAAACTACTTCAAGCACATCAAGCTTGTCTTCTGCTTATGGCAGGCTATAAAATTGTGAATCATTACATCTTGATCTTTACCTACAATCAATATATAATAACATTACATACATCTATCCCCCACAAAGTATTAAAAAAAAAGCCCTTAAACCTTCCTGTAAGACACTCCACTGCCCATGCTTTTCCTCTGAGAAGAGACAAAATATCCTATAACAAGGTGTTTAGCTGTGTTTCTTTATACTGTGCTCTTCCAATCGAGCATTAAGAACATAACTTTTAAAAAGAAATCCAAGTTTCCTCTCTGCATTCTGCAGCACCAGACTGATGAGGGCTCAGGGGATAAAAAAATGTACAGCACTTAAAGACTCACACCTATAGCCCGTGGGCTGAGGTAGAAACAAGAGAAGCCCATTTTTTTTTAATATTAAATATACAAGGCCTGGGTCCTTCACTCCCTCAGACAACATATGCTGATGGATTTAGTCCTGCAAATGTCTCTGCTTTGCAGAGTTGAGAAGACAAGGAGAAGCAGGAGCTCAATGGAGGCTTTCCTTTTGTTCAGAACAGGCAGCATTACTGTCACTGTGCAGCTACTGCAAATACCTCATTCGTGATGAGCCAAGGGAACAATTTTCATGGTTTTGTACCAAGAAGGTCTCAGTATGGCATTGAATTCAGAATATATTCATGACTCGTCAAAAAAGTCCATCAGCAATCACTGACGATGATTTCCGAGTAAGTTATTTTCAATAATCTGCAGGATAATTCACTCTGGCTGCACAGACCTGTACAACCAGCCATCAGCCCTCCCTCTCCACTTCCAGGAACCAATAATTCTCTTATTTTCATCCTTTGCAAAGGATGAGAGGAAACAGCAGATATGTTAGCCTTGTAAATTCACACAAAATAGTATTAAAAGTACATCAACATATTGCAATTTTTGGACTCCTTGGAAAAGTTGCATGGATGTACAGAATTCAGGGTTGTGCTGCTGTGGCAGAGCCACTGATCTCAGTTGCACGCTGGGAGCTCATGTATTACATCTCAGCAGTGGTGACTGCAAAAGCGTTGCCTGCATGTTGCATAGTAATCTTTCCTTCCCGATGTTGCGACAGCAAGCATGAAGGCCATTGCAACAACAAAAGATGACAGCGGGTAGCAGGAGATAAAGCCAGTCAACCTGCTGCTCTGCAAATTCTTACCCCCAAATCACTATTGCCAAGGGACTGAATGGCTCAGGTGAGAGGTGATAGGATACAGCTACTATTTTCTCCCCAACCAAAAATCTATTTGAAGGTCTGTAACCAAATTTTTAAAAAGCCTAAACCCTTTTGTCTTCAAGAGGACCACTTGCCATATTTGAGAATACTTTAATTGAAAGCAAAACAAATCAAAGGAAAGTGAAAAAGGTGAAATGAAAAGGTTAAAATGTCTTCCTACTCAAATGGTAGTCCATTATGCCTCCCAGCCAGGTTGGTTTTTTTCCTTTTTTTTTAAAACTTGTATCTTTTGAAAACCATGCCCTGTTTGACTGGATCATGTATTAACACTGAAAATCATAAGAGTTTCTTTTGATTATTTTGTGACAAATGAGTTAAAATTCATTGGAGGAAATAATATGGCATGTTGTAGAATAGGCTTGCGGATTAAATCTATTTGGGTCCTTACAGACCTTTGAGTTATAAAATACATTGGATGAACCACAGCCTGCGATCTGAGGAGAGTTGCTTACCACTGGTAAAGTATTGCAGACGTAAATCAATTGTGGGCTGACTTATTTTCTTTTTTTCTCACATAACTTTCATAACTATTAGGAAAGCATACAAACTGACCTTTAAAGCAATTCATTTTTTCTCCAAAGCTTCAAAAGCAATTTTAGTTTAAAACACAAGAAAACAAAAGGAAAACAAGCTTTAAAATCTCAAAGGCTGTTGTGAAAAGGGACTGCTGTCCTCCAGCCAGCTCTATTATGCACTAGACAAAGGAATACAGCTTGCTCTGCCATACCTATATTGATTTTGCAGCTAGAAAAATATAAAAACATGCTTCAAGCAGATAAACTCTATATAGAAAAAAGGATTAAATAAAACCACAACATCTAGTATTCTGACTGTAGGTCTACTTTAAATTCAGTCACCAATAAGAATTTACAAGTTAAAAAAATGCTAAGAAATTAATTAAGAAGTCACAAACAGTGAAATCTCTGCTGTACTGGATACTGAGGGACTGCTAGAGAACCCACCACTAGTGATGCTCCTTTACTAGTAATTAGTGCACTATTCGATATACAGGACACTCAAATCCCATGTTCACCTTCCCCTTCCTTTTTTTTTCCTCCTTATTGCAAAGATACAATGCACAAACAGGCAATCATCCAAATGGCATTGGTTATAAAATGGAAATACATATATATATATAATTGTTAATTAGTTCTATAACTAAAACCCATCTGTATGCTTGCATAGTTACCTGGGGCTAAGCAGGAGGAAGGAGATATTTGAGGCAGATTTCACTGTTGGGGAATTCTCCAATTGGTTTAAGTTGTCACATATTGTGTATAGTTGTACACAGTTGGGGATCTGCTTCTGAGGAGGCAGTCATCTCATTGGGGAGGCAGAGGAGCAGATCAAAAGTAGAGTGGCGATATCTAGCACTTCAAAGTCTTGAGGAAACCAGGGTAAAAATGATCCAGCCTGTGATTTATTTGCCTTTTTAAAATGCTTTTTCCTTACAAATCGAGTATTCCATAAAAAAACCCTGCTGGCCATGAAGTCAGATGCCGATGAAGAAAGAAGCAGTCCCTACAGCAAAGAGCCTTGCTCCTGCTGGGAGCCTCACGTACCCCAAGGACGAGTCGTGGACACTCTCCAGGAGCACCAGCACATGTCCAGGGCGGAGTAATCCTAAATCCAGTCCTTACAAAGGCACTGCAGAAGAATCTCTTCTATATGCTAGAAACCTTATCAGTAAGAAGAAAGAAGTGTCCAGCAGGCAGTTTGTTCTTTGCCTTTTTAAGAAATGTTTACAAGATCATGAAACATTTGGATTATAAGCAGTATACGTATTACATTTTACAACAAATATTAGGTAATTATTACTGATGTTACTACAGTCTTATTTACCTAAACTTCAGAAATCCTGTCCCACATTTTAGAACATCTACTTTTAAACCAGCCCTTGCAGTGCTTCAACAAAACAAGCAGTGCTTGCTGTAGGTATCTTCTTTTTTTTTCAAATGTATCTCTGTGCCTGAGAATTAACTATTCCTAAGCTATCAAGTCAAGGCAATGTCTTTTTATGTATATATACATATACATATATACACACACATATAAACTTGTATATAAAGGGATGCAAGTAAGATTGTTAGATAGGTATAGTGAAAATCAATATAAATGATACAAGAATAATAGCTGCATAGTGCATAATCTGAAGGCTGATAGCTCCTGTAATGCACAGAGCGCTGGTGAAACAGCTCTCCGGAGTAGTCTAACCTCTGTCAAGTACATTCCACACAAACCACTGCTGGAAAAGGCTTTTTCATTTTCACATATTTTAAGTAAAATAATAACAAAACTATTTTTGCATTGGAAAATGCATTAATATCTTAAATTAGATGCTGGATGTAATCAAACCCTCTTCCTCCTCCCTGCCAGGTGCTGTTTAACATCTCAGCCACCCTGCAAATTATACTCCCCATAGGAAACTCAAGGGACTCAAAAGCCATGCTCATACTGACTTCACGGAGACTGTGCCACTGTCCTGCAGCCGAAAACCTGGCGTAGACCCTTCCCCCTCAAGCTCCCACCAACAAAAGCTCTCTCCTGCTTTATCTCCTCCTCATGCCTTCTGCCAAACACGCCTCTAGTCCCCATCAGAAGAGGAATGTGGTTTCACAAATGCTGTTTTTAAGTGTCACAGATGTTAAAAACCCAACCTAGGGCTTGACCTGTGCCTTGCGTGTCTACTGCATGGCAGGGGTGGAGGGAGGGGTATAATCTCTCAGTCGTAAAAAAACCTTTCCTCGTTTAAACCAGCTAAAAAGTGATGTCTGCTGGCATCCCAGGTTTTTAGCCAGTCTAGTATACATCTGACTAACCTCAGTGGAGTGCCAGTTTGAAGACCATGGACGAGATTTCAATTTTATCACAAACTCCTTCGCTGCCCATCATTTCAGTTTAGCATACAGAGGATAGTGAGAAGACTTCTGGAAAATGGCAACTGTGCATTAGTCAAAAAAAAAAGGAGAAAGGGGGGTCAAAGAAATAATGTATGGGAAAAAATGTAAAAAAAAAAAAAAAAGATCTAGTTTTCTTAGAAAAATGCAGAACTTTACATCAGGAGGCTAAAGGTATGATAAAAGTTGAGCCAGCGCATAAAGGGTGAACTGTGTATGCTTTGCAGACCTGCTAATAAACCTAACAGAGAAGTCTAATGTAAATTATAGAACAAAAGTCCAAATTTTGGATTTTAAAGTTTTCTGAGAAATGAAACTTACTCTACCTCTATAGCCATAGCACCAATATCAGCTGTTGAGTTTTCATAGAATATGTAAGCCAGGGAACACGTGTGGTTCATGTAATGTGCCTGCAGTTTTTGTGAGGCCGTTATTTCTTTTTCCTTGCAGGCTGTTCTACCTCTCTGTGAACAAACAGGGACAGGCCACAGAATTACCTGATTTTTTTTTTTTTTTTCTGAACAAAGTCCATGCTGAATAAGCAAAAAGAATCAGGTGCACTATGAGCACAGCACAGTTAACCTTGGAAAAAATTTTAGTCTACAGCCACCCGAAGCTGCTATACTCTTCAGCCTCAGATTACAGTTTTGCTAAAATAATTTTACTGTAAATACTCAAATAATGCGTGCAAGTATCAACAGTGAGACTGCTGATGTATTACAGTAACAGACCACTGCCAGTGTCAGCCAGTCAATCTGGATTCCTATCCATTAAAACGTTTCCATGGAAATAAAAGGTAATGACACCACTACTGCGTTAGAGATTTTTAATTATTTCCAATACTTAGCCATCTTTAGCAATGCTCAGATATTGTTTGAAGATGTGAATCTACTGCATTTGTGAATGTCAAGGCAAGTCTTTTGGGACCCAGTATTGCAGAAGGCAAGGGAGGATGAAGGACTTTTCACTCTCAAGTCTATGAGAAGCTTATGTGGAAAAACAAGGCTGTGTGCTGGTGGTGCTTTCAGTTTAGGTTTATCAGCCTGTTATAGCCCAGACAGGTGAGATCAAAGGTTACAGAAGACCGATGGCAGAATGATCAATAACACTAAGGTGACACTAACAAGAATATCTTCTGCAAGTATGCAGTAGATCTTTTATTCCCATGGGCGCCCAAACATAAAGAAGAGGTAATTAATTCCTATATTAATTAGCAATTGTTTACAACACACAGAGAAGCAAAGCGGCATCTTGTCAGCAGGAGGACATTTCCTGACCATAATGGACTGTAATGTTGGAGATCTGGTCAGGAATGCTTGGCTACTCTGCCCACACCACACAAGGAGGCTTTTTAAAGTTTTGATCTCATTGGAGCACTATTTTTTCCTCCGGTGTTGTGATGAAAAGCCTCCTTTGGCTGTACTGGCTGTGAAGCTTGATTTGAAGTCTGACATGGATCTGAAGTCACACAAAGGAAGTAGGGCCAAGCTTTCAACTCTTACGGCCAGTGGGAGGGAATCAAATACCCTGGTCTTGCAGCAAAAGAGATCTGTTAGGTTGCAGGTTGAAAGCTACAGGTTGAAGGTTTTAAACTCTTGTTCTGACTAATACGCTTCTGTCTTGCCAGAAAAGACGCTGTTGAATTTGTAGCGTCTGTGTATGCTCCAGGAATAAAAAGCACATGAGTTTGTTTTAGAAATGTGAAATAGATTTCAGAAGACTAGGAGGAAAAAGTGTTTCTTTCTTCATGCGAGCAAGACACATTTAAAACTGTCCTCTGAACATCAACAAGTCTATCTTATGCATTAACAAATCTAAAATATTAGAAGACAATTCTGAACCCATATTCAATTCCTAAGCATGTGGCCAGACTTTAAAGATATTTAACCATTTTATTCATGCATCTGAATTTAAAAATTTGTGCAGAAGTTTTGGATGACAGTAGCTTGCACAGCAAAAGAAGGAGTTTTCACATTCAAATAATGCACACAATGTTTTCTGATCTTAAATATTGCTTTATCCAATAGTGCAATTCATCACTAATACTTTACTGAAGTGAATTCACAGCTGACTTCTTGTCAGACACTAAAAAGTCTGTACTGCATTCATTTAATGTTTTTTAAACATAGGCCCATGGAAAAAAAAAGGGTGGGGTTTTTTTTGCCCTTCCCAGTCCATTTTGCATCAGGTTGTATATGTTTTTGAGCAATAATTTAGAAAAATATACATACACACAGGCTCCACCAAGAATCCAGTCAACGTATATGAAAGATGAAGGATAGACAGCCTTCTACAAAACGCGCCTTCCATCTCAGTATTTCATATATGTGCAAGGGAGAGTCAAAAGGAGGATATCACTGGCCCTAAAGATAGAATAGCTGTACTGTAAAAGGACTTATTTGACTTTCAGGAAACTTTAGAGAGCCCTAAAATTAGCTCCTTCTCTGTAACTCATGAATTCTAACAAGCTCTCAGGAAGAACGTAAGATCCCAGCAGCCTACTGGCTCAGCAGCTTTATCATCTTTTACTTCCTATCGCAACATTTTCCCTTTCCACGTACCCTGTCAATCCTGGCTTTATGCTTGGCAGGAATCAGACACTCAAGGACAGTTGACTTCTATATATTTAGGCGTATGTAATAAGATGCTATTTACAGAGCACGTGCACAAGGATTCTTTCTTTGAACAAAGGTGCCCAAATACCAGAGCCCATCACCCAGGCCAGGTGTTCAGCCCCTGACTCCCCATGATATGTAGATTCTCTTTTACAAATAATCTCAATCTCATTTACATACCTGAGTATCACTTCATTTACATCTTTAATATCTTCTCAGTGGAACTGCATTAGCAGGTCTCAAATCATAGCTCAGCCTTCTACTAGCAAGCTGGTTTCGGGTCTCTTTGACTGCAACTAAAGCCACTTTCCTTTACCTAAGCTGCACATCTGGCCTGAGCTTTAAACTCTCCTCAAACTGCAGCAGTCCAGCAGCAGTGACTTGGTTTGTCTGGAATTGAGATAGTTTCTGAAAAATCGCATGATCCTGAGTGACATCCTACTTTCACAACCATGTCAGTGTTACAACAGTCAAAAATATAAAAGCCATATGGAAAATGCTGTGGGCAACTCCCCTTAAACTGGGGTCTCTCCCTCATCTCCATAAACCCCAGCAAATTCAAATTACAGTTCTTAAAATGGGATTCCTTTGAAATGTTTGCAAGTATTCAGGACACCAAGATCACCTATTATAAAAAATTTGAAGCATATATATTTCTATAATGCCTTTGACAAAGAGCAGTTTAAGATGACAGTAACAGTATAGTGAATAGACACATCAAGAGTGTGTGTGTGACCAAGACAACACAAACTGAAGAATAAAAGGAATGTGAAAATTTCCAATTGATTGACTGGTTAGAAATGTCTGCCTCATTTCTACCTGGAATTCCTCCTGACAGCTCCTGTATCATACAACAGCCACGACCCAAAAGTGCCTATTAAGAGGCAAACATCTGGGCCTGAGAAGCACTCACAGGACCAAGAGGGCAATTTTACCTGCCATTGCCACCCATCACAAACATGCTTGTTTTATCAGAAGCGGCTGGGCACCTGAGCAGAGCTCACCGGCTCGTTTAAGGATTGCAATGCAAATGCTGAACACCACAAGTCAAATACCAGTCACTGAATGGGAGACAAAGTCGCTACGTGTTGGGATGAGAAGGATGGAGAACAGCACATCAGGTCACCTCTCTACCATCAGTAGCAGCACCATGAGGAACATGCAGCTATCTGTAACCCTCATGGTCTAATGGACGCCAAGAAATAAAACAGAAAAACCAGCTTGAAACACACATATAGGCAAAATTGGGTATCAGATCCTATCACATGACATGTTTTGTGTAACAGGGAAATGACAATTTTGACGACTACATGTTTCAGTTTTGTGCAGAAATGAGAAGTAAGTACTTGGGTAGGATGCAGAACAGACAGGACAGATGGGGCAGTGAGGTATTTGGCCACATATCCTTGCCCTTCACGCGTCAGGTGTCTGAAGCTGTGCATGATAATGAAAGCAGCCTGCATCGCCAGAGTCCACTAACTGATCCTGAAGACTAAGGTTAGGCACCCTCTGAGCAGCCTCCCTGTTTGAGAAATTACTTCTGGAAATTTGAGCCCACGTGCACATTTTGTGAGTCAGGTAGCGTGTATGCTGTTTATTGCTCCTAGCAAAATAATCTCGTCCACCCTCAATTGATATATGGTGCGCCACTTAAGACGCTGGTCTTCTGCCATTTGGAAACGAAAGAGATCACATTACAAATGACTACCCCTGCTAAATCTTCTTCCTCAACACCCTTCTCCCCAGATTCAGGGTCCACGGGCAATAATTATTAATTATTCCTACTTTGTCTTCCTCTTCATCACACTAATACACGTCATCTCATCGCCAGAAAGCATGAATCTAGAAATGTCAAAGGAGCATTAAAATTGCAGTTTTAAAACATATACAATGTTGATTCATATTAAGAGGGCTTCTGGCATACTGAAGAGCCACTCGTAGACTTTGGCCACTTCAAATCATAAATGAGGAGGAAAGTTACATAAAACCAGTTAATATTAGATTAAGTGGTAGCAAGATTGGGAAACTTTCTCTGGAAAAGCTTTGAAACTCATTTTAATCAAAGTTATTACTTATTACAAAGGAAAGGCAGATTTGGGAAATTATGGTTCTGGCCAAAAAAGTCATAAAGGAAGTATCAAGTGATCAGCTGTTTCAAAATGGGTCATTAATGGGTCTGAATTTTTAAAAAAGTAACATCTTCGCAGAATGCTACATACCATAGAGCTGACGTTCCTGCAGCTTCTTTGAATTACATATACAGTTTCATACTTCCTATCTTGTCAAAAGAAATAGAAACTAAAGTTTCCAAAAGTGACCAAACAGGTAAGCTCTTTATTTACAGCTAAAACAGAATTTAGGCTTCGACAGTTTTGAAAATCGGTAGGTGAAAAAAAAAGACATTTCGGAGTCTTTAGCTTTTGCCCCTGAGAACTGCAAAGACCGCCGCAGCTGATCAGAGATGGGATGTTAAATTAGCATCTCACATGCAAAATAAGAATAGCAACTCCAGGTTACCTATGGGGTGTCAAGATTAATTAGTGAATTAATCTGTGTTGAAGATGTAAGACACTGTATAAGTGCTAAGTATTACTACAAAGAGGAACTTTCAAACCTTGGTAAGTTCAGTTTACATAGTTGAAATGACTTTATATTTCTGCTAAATAATTCTCCAGTACTTTTACCAGTGTTTGCCACCATCTAACTGCAAAAAATGAAACCTTAGCTATCTTAAAGGCAAGAAGATGATGATATTTTGCAAACTATCGATAATAATGTAGTGCAAGGCAGAATAGTCCAAGAAAATACCAATATCTGTTAATCAGGATGAAGGTCCCTAGTGTGTTACATTCTCTTAAACATAATTCATGCTTGTTTAAGAATTTTTAGCCATGGCAAAAAGAAAAAAGAAAGAGGAGAAAGAATTAAAATTAACATTCATTTCTATCCTTTAAAAAATCAAATAAAGGAAGTGCTGGAAAAACCCAAACCTGACATGTCCAGCCCTAACCTCATTTAAGTCAGTAACAAAACTCTACTGACAGCAGCACAGAAGGGTTTCACCCAGTGCATCAAATTCTTTTTTAGCATAACTCTACTGAGGAAAAGTGAGTTATGCTAGATAACTCATAGGCGATGTGGAAAACAGCACGAATACTGAGGTGACAAAGGCAGCTGATGATACTCATTTGCCCAAGGTAGTAAAAAAGAAAAGCAGCTGTGTAAAGGTTCAGAAAGACCTCTGGCACTGAGTGGCAGATGAAAGTGCTGGAGACATTGAATGTAGATAAAGGTATAGTAGCGTACATGAGGAAAAACAATTTTAACTCCATATACACAAAAATGGGCTCAGATCTGACAGTTAACTGTCTAGGAAAGAGATCTTGCTGTTAGATAGTTCTAGGAAATACCACTTTGGGGGGAAGAAAAAAGTTATGAACTGTTACAACAGGAAAAAGAACCAAACAGAGAACATTGCATGCTCCGATACCAGGTTGTAGCTCACCTGACTCGTGATTACTTTGCTACTGTCGCAGTCTACCCCCTCCACTAAAACATATAGAGGAAATACACCAACACAAAAGAGCAGTAAGGATGGTAAGAGACAGGGATCCGTGTAAGGAACTAGCAGAACCCCTCAGCCTAGAAAAATCCAACTCTGAACCTCGTGATAAAGGTGTAAAAAACGTCGAGAATCATGAGGTGTATACACGGGGATCAGAGATTCATAAATAAATTTAAAACAACGACTGGTGGCATCAAAATTAATTTAGCAGGTAAGCAGACAGCGGCAGATGCTGCTTCGCACTCCACCTAACCAGGCAGCGGCATGTATTTCCATAGGGTGTCACAGGAAAAAAAAGCAACATATCCACATTGGTTTAAAGAGTAATAACAAAAAAAAAAAAAAAAGTCCATCAAGGGATATTACAGAAGCATACTAACTTCTTGCTCAGGGAATCCCCAAGTTACACTTTTGCCTTCTTTTATACTCCTCCCTGACCTGTTGCTACCGGCCACTACCCACGTGGCGCTCGCTGCGCAGACTGCTTTCACAGCTCCTACACTGAGCTGCTGCTCATGCATCTTGTTGAGTTGCTTATGCATGTTTAACAGGGGGACAGAGGCTTCTGGTGCAGCAGCACTCACATGCCCTGGTCCGCCCTGACCCAGACGCCAGGCTGATGCCAGGGTGGCGTGGGCAGTGCTGCCTCACTTTGGGGAAAAGAGGGGAAATACCACAGAGTGCTGCCTCTGAACGACCCAGCAGAAATGGGGGTGGTCGAGGCAGCAGGGGAATTTAGAGGTACAGGTCAGGGACATCAGGGGATCCTCTAGTGGGAGGACAAAGTACCCAAACCATCCACCATTGGTGTTTGGAGCATGACTTGCTGGCAGAGGGCACAAGCACCTCCATCAGCACGTGCAGGGGCATGTCAGGGCAGCCCAAGGCAGCAAGCTGCCCTGCTGGTGCTCTTGGGATGTGAGGAGGCAGCAGGAGGTAAGTATGGACATGGGTGACGACTTGGTGGCCCTTTTTTGTATGGCTGCCAGGGGCTGAGGGAAGAGTTTGGAGGAACCCTTGGGATGCATATGCCCCCATCACTGCATGATGATGCTTCTGAGAGGCTCTTACCTGTTTCTTTTCCCGTGGTGGTGGTGATGGCTGGCACAGCAGCAGGAGAGGGGCTGGTGGGCAGGGCTTCTCGTCCAGTGCATAGACATGCTTGGCACCAAGCCCGTGGGTAGGATATTCTAGAAGAAAGCTGAATAAAGCCAAAGACAAGCAGATTCAGTGACGTAAAGCAAGCACCACCTCCTTGGGCTGCCACAAGCAGGCCTGGTAGGGGTGAGCTGCTAGAAAGAGAAGATTGGGGATGCACCTGGGCCCCTCTCCCCACTGACCTGCCCCAGCACGGGGGCGAGGGGCTGCAGCAAAGAGCCCCAGGGGCACCCTGCTTTGCACCTCCTGCCTATGCTCTGTTGTGCAGGGGCTGCTCCGTCGGGCCAGGGTGGGTCATGCTGGGCCACGGTGGTGCTGGGTGCTGCTGCGACCCACATGGTGTCTTGGGGAAGGGGCCACAGCTGGGGGAGCTGCTGAAGCAGGGGGATTCCCTCCTGCCCAGCTGTGGCCCCTCTGAGCCTGCAAAGAAAGCCACTACTGCCGGGTATTTTCCCCCAAAGCCACCTGGCTGGACTGGCCTGACTTGCTGGTGCTCGCCACTCCTCATCCAGGCAGGTAACTCCTGTAAGCCCCAAGGCAACCTGCAGCATCCTTCCTATTCTGCCTAGCCCTGCGACATAAGTCACAGGCAGAAATCACTTCAATGTGAATGCGGTTCCCGATACAGTGCTAAGCACAGACAGCATACTTAGGTGAGTAGCAGAAACATGAGAAGATGCTCAGGTTCAGACCCACAAGTCTATCGAAAATGGATCATTAACCACAGCACCTCAAGGCCTTTTCACAAGCTAACACATACACAAATCAGGAGCACCTATATTTGAAACGATACAAATACATTTTGTTCCAAAATCCTTATTGGTTTTTTTCCTTTACTGAGCACTTAAGAAACTTCAGTGAAAAGTTGGATAAAGATGTGCCTAAAAACACCAGACTTGGGGGCTTCCTCTTTTATTGTGAAGGGGAGAAGGGAAGGACTATTCTTGAGAGATCCTTCTGTGGTCCTACAGGGCAGTGTCCTGTGACCTCAGGTATTATGCCAAAATAAAATCTCTTTTTTTTGCACAAGAAGACTTTTTCTTCTTCTTTTTTTCTTTTTTTTTGTTAAGGACCTAACAGAGATGGTACACTTTTCAGATTTAGGCATTGTTTTTACTTCTTTACAAATATGGCTTTAGAGTTTCTATTGTGAACATGCCAATCACAGTGGCTGCAAGAAAAGCCTTGGTTTAGGAATGAACAGAAGTCCATAAATATCCACATGTATCCTCCTAGTTCACTTATTGCTTGCTTTTTATCTGGACCAGTTATCTAAAAAAATTAATGAAAAATTCGTCTGAATATACATTGTGCTGGAGTACGACGGCATTATTTTCAAACAGACCTTTTGTTTGGTTTGGTTTTTCCTGCTGACAGGATGCCCAATTTTCGGGAAGGCAATCTGCTTTTTGACTGCTGCTCTCCTCGGAGAAGGTACGGCAAGGCGGCTGGGAGGTAATGTCCTTGTGTGCGTGCAGCTGTCTGCAGGAATCGCCAGCGTGTGGTGAAGCACAAAATGGAGAGGGAGAATCGCGGGTGAATTTCTGGCTTCCTTCTGTCTAATTGTGTTTTAATGATTTGACTACTAGTTATCTTGCCCATCAACTGCCCTCACGGCAAAACAGGCCCCGTGAATCAGGCACATCATCTCAGCAGGACACGGTTGTTCATAAAACTGAAATACATAATTTAATAATACTTCAGGCCAGATCCTCAGCTGATGTAAACACGCATAGTCACACTGAAGTCAGTCAATCTATTCTGATTTGCTTTAGGTGAGGAGCTGTGTGTCTGTTCATAAACATCATAGAAAAGAGCCTTTATATATGCACTATTACAAGGGCAGAAAAATCCCACCCTCCCACTGGGTTGTCTCGCTGTATGCCAGAGCTCCTCAGAGCTCTGAGCTAATTTGAGGAAACACCATTAGAGAGTGTCATAGCTGCAAAAGGATCTGTAATTCATCACCTGCAAAACAAGGGTAGTCAACACTGAAAAATACATGAGCTCTTCTGAGTTTTTTGAGCCACTGGAGCAGTGGATCACAGCATTACGTATCCCAGATCTCCTCCCTCCCACCCTCCTGGGTTAGCGGCAGCGGGCTGTGAGCAGAGCTCTTTCTCTGCAGAGATTCTGCATCCGTTCTGCATCCTTTCTGCATCCTTTGCACAACAGCGTAGTTTTTCCAGCAGTCCTACTGACACCCATTTAGAGCATTTTAACATCAAGGTCAGTCTCCTGGGAGGTGACACATGTGGGTGTCTAAAATCCTTGTGCAGGGAACATATTGGACCCAGATCACCATCTTCCTGATTTGGTAATCCCTAGCTCCAGTCTCACTTCAGAAGCCTTTGAGGGTTACTAACCCAACTGAGACAATCCAGCTGGCACACTTGGGCCCTACCTGCTGGAATGAGCTCCGCAGGGACAGAGGTAAAGCGCCGTGCCTGGAAAGCAACTCGCTTGCACATGCACTTAGTGTTGGGAGTCAGTCTGGTCAGGACTGCTGAGACAATGCCAAGAACCAAACCCAGGCACCTGAGGAAGAGTAAAGTGCAGAAGCGAGTCCCTCCTCAGACCCCCAAATGCTCCCGATACCAGCCGAGCAAAGAGACCTCAGGATAGCAATTGAGACTTAGGTCTCAAAATCCATTTTTGCAGATTTTTTGACAGTCATTTTTGACAATGGAAATTATTAGTAGTTTAGGCCTGAATCATTACATGTGTTTAGATGCCCAGCTCCGGAAATTTTTCTGACCCGAACCTAGATTTGAACCACATATTTTGTTATATTCCGCAAAAGATTTCTAGGCACTTTTAACCCGGTCTTTGTTGCTAAGATAATGGCATGGCAGAAAGACTACACTGAGAACACTTTATGAGCAGGTACTTCAAAATGAGATGATGCCACATCAGCTGCAATTGCTATAAGAAAGAGACCTTGGAGAGAAGTTATTAAATGAGAAGAAGCACACCTGTGACATGGAGGTTTTATGTGTGGGGTTTTTTTAAAAACAATATTGGTCTTTCATCCTTGAAAACAAAAAAGCTTACGCTGTCATCATTTCAGGTATGTATTCAAAGCAGGGATTACATTTTTAAGCACAAGAATGAGTAGAAATCAAGGAGACAGCGGGCTGCAGAAAATACTATGTGCTCTAATGCCACCTACTTGGACTTGCCGAAGTACAGCAGGCTGTACCGTCAATCAATGGGATCAATGTGATGGTATGCCCTGGGGCGTGCCACGTCTGGCAGATGTTCTGAGGACAATCTGATTCTCTCTCAGCATTGTGTACTGCTCAACAGATCTGTTTGTGAAAGCTCAAGGCTCATTCTATTACATTGTTAAACCCGCAAATATCTTCTTACACGTGGCATGCACTAAAGGCACTGTGAGAGAAAGCTTGGGAAATAGTCAACGAGAAAAGAGCTCAAGGCAAAAACCCCACAACTCAACAACACTCTCTCTGTCCCACCCAAGATCCCCCAAGCCCTGGCAATGCAGAGACAAGAATTTGAAGGGAAGATAAGAAGAGTGCGTATTCCTTGATGACTGTAGAAGCGATGACTTTCTCAGACTGAATGTACATGATAGATGATGTGGTGATGAGAAAAACTCATCCTGTTTTGAGAAAGGTGATTGGTATAGCTTGTGAACATAAGGTGGCAATTGTAAGCACTGAGCTTGTTAGTGGGTAAGGAGTCTAATCTTTCTTCTTGTGCGTTAAGTTTTGAAGACCTTTTCCAGAGAAAGCTCTCACCGACATATTAATGTTTTCACCATTAAACTCAATTGACCTGACTCTGCTCTAGGTAGCAGCTGTGAGAGTCAGAAGAAACCCCTCCTGGATCAATGTAGTAGGAAAGTTGAACCTGGTAGCCAACGCGAGTGGTTAAATAAAACCACATGCACTCAGAAATATTGTTTATGCTTCTGATAGTACCTCTTTTGAACCACAGCTCAGCTGGTGTTTGAAGTAAAGCTAATGACGCCTTTCTGATATAAGGAAGTATCTGTGTCAGTGACGCTGCATCTATTTGTGTCAAAATTAATAGTGAAACACGTGAGTTTCACAGCTTGGAAAGATGATTTTCATTTAACACAGATTTTTCTCTTCAGTCTCCAGAAAGGTGTTAAAACAGAGTTAAGTAGTCTCATTTTTAAAGTAGCTGTTTTGTGGTAAGCAGTCTCCTTTAAATGAAAGTCATAAATTGTGCATGTGCTCCTGCTGGCTATTAGCTTCTAGTTAGTAGATTCTGAATTACCTTCCCAGAGTGAAATGCTTATGTGAGTCACAGTTCATAATATTGCTTATTCAGCTACATTTCTGTAATTTGAACTAATTGAGTTAAGTAATAGTGTCACAGGACTTTGGTGCAGACAGTTTCTGCTCTGGCTGTCACTCCTG
The DNA here is from genome assembly GCA_013389945.1 of Fregata magnificens. Classification (NCBI taxonomy): domain Eukaryota; kingdom Metazoa; phylum Chordata; class Aves; order Suliformes; family Fregatidae; genus Fregata; species Fregata magnificens. The sequence continues at coordinate 198,887 of WAAD01032549.1, read as the reverse complement.
GTCATCAATTATCAACTCACACTAATCATTATTACTGTGAAAACTGACATCAGTGTATGGCAGTATTTATCTTACTCCTGGTTCTTATTTCAAAAGGCTCATTTACATATGGTATCTATTTTCTGCATTCATACCTTATTCCCATTATTCAAAGTGTTCCCACCCCTGCATTCTATGCTTTCCTCTTTCCTGTATTAGCCATAGTCCTCTTTCATTATTATTTTTTAATTTATAGTATCAATCCCATTATTTTCAGCACTGAACCACAAATATGGGTTCCCCAGTTGTCTGCTTTCCTCTCCTCCTCCTAATCAGTCATTATCACAACAGGCTTCTTCTCATTCGCTCTTTGGTTGCCTGCTCTGCACAGTTGTAAAATGAAGGTGCTGGAGCCTCTCAGCAGAGCAGCACTGACCTGCCAAGGTCCAAGGGATCAGCATCGTTGTAATTGAGAGAAAGCAATGGCTGACTGTGGCTTTACCTTGCACCAATCTGCTGAAGCCTTCAGCTTTACATGTAGTTGCTGCTGATGACATAGTATTGGAGAAGATTTTACAGCAGCAGTATATTGATGCTATAAATAAGACAAAACATTGTTCCTGTTAATGATAAGGCTTAATAAGGAGGAAGACATAAAAAATCTTTCAAACCCTCATAGTGCTTCTGCGCTTTGTTTATTCTCTTACTTCCTACAGCTCTCCTCAATATTTCATTTCTCTTATGATTCTTTGTTAGCACTTTGATACACTTAGACATCTAGTTCTCTTGTAGGCCTTATTTCATATTAGACTGCTTTTTCTCATTCCCATGCCATATTAGCACTATTAGTTTTTCTCATACCTTTCCTGTTCTGTAGTCTTTCAACCTCTCTGTTTTTCTGATTCTGCCTTGCTGCGTGTCTCTCTAAAGTTGTATGATGCTTGCCTTCTTCTAGCGCCTTCTTTATCTGTTTTGTCTTCCTTTTTATTTCTATTTCCAGTCTTCATTCTCCTCCTTGCTCTCTTTGCTCCAGAGGCCTTTTCCTTATGGATTTGTTCAACATCTGATCATTAACTTTTACTAACTCATTACCTATTGTAAGTTGTTATTATTATTATTCTTCCTTCCTACTAAGCAGAAAAAGTTATACTGACATTTTAATAGAATACAAGTTGAGATCCAGGTGCAAAACCAAATGTGTTTTCTACAAGTTTAACAAGTTACACTGCATTTGCCATTGCTGGGACTGCTTCACAGAATAGCCAGTACAAGCACGTAATATCACTGTGTTGCGGAAGGCCGACTGAGATTCCATACTAAATGTAAATTTTTTTGCTTACTAGATCACAGAGTGTGCTTTCCTGTGAAAGTTTCAGGAGAACTTTATCGAGTTTAACCTTCCTGCCAAATGCCACTACGGATATTATGTGGACAGCTAGATTTATTTGGAAAATACACCGTCGCTTCAGGAAGCATTGTAAGAGGAATATTCATCAATGTTTAATTATTTTCCTAATGCGAAAGAGAGGAAGCAGCAACAAGTCCCAGAATTTTCACTTTAGAGGTAAAAATTCCTGCTTCTGTCAAACAGAAGGGGACAGCAACAAAAAGATGGCATATTGGGGGAAAAATCTCCCCGAGAGGGAAAAGCAAACATAATATGCTACTTCAGAGGTGATGGCTGACTCTACATATTTGGGTCCTTCCTATACAAGGCTTTCCTGTATTTCATTTAGGTTACTTATTTCAGAATACAGTCCCTAAACACACGCATAATACCCATAACTTAAACTCCCCCAGCATCAGGATTTAATACTGGGTGAGAACTTGTTTGGCTGAATTCAGAGAATACAATTAGTTGGCCCTATTATGCAAAAATAAAATATGATCTGAAGAATATCTGAAGAAAATTAAGAACGATATAAAGATGACGGTGGTCAGATATGTCACCTGGATTGCCGTTTTCTTCTATTAGAGATGCAATGCATGATACCACAGCTCTCACTACAGAGACAGGTGCTCCGCATTTCTTGAACATCTCATTTTCATTTTGCTGAAGGGCATGCCCTAAAACACTGCACCTTGTATTTTCAAATCTGGCTTGCAGCCTACACTCTGGTACACCTTCGCAGAAGACAGCATCATTCACTCCAGTCTTCCCCATGGGCTTGGGAGGCAGTCCTTCCAGATGAACCATTTGCACTGCACAAGGAGGGTCTGCTGCTGATAGGATTTTACCAGTATGTGCAGAAATTTCAAGGCTGGACTTTTGCACTGGCACCTGGCTGAACTCATCCCTCCTCAGAGCCGCTGCCTGCAGGGCAGGGCAGCGCTGGAGAGCATTTTCTCCTCTGTGCAGCAGCTGGGAAGCAACAGATGACGCTACAGCAGTCACAAAGTGCTGCAATCCTCCTTTCTGCCTGGGCTTTTCAGAAGCAGCTGAGGTATACACAAAGAAGTATTTCACAGTGTGCTGTGAAGTTGGAAAAATAAGCCTGCAGTGAATCACGTCCTGCCTCTACTGCCTGGGACTCTCACTGGCCTCCTGGCAGCATTCCTAATCTCCCTCCGTACCTCAATAACTCACCAGCACCTCCAAACCTGTGCTGCTCCCACAAAGAGCCCCCTTGCCCTTACACAGCTTCTGCCAGACAGCTTGACAGCATAAGTCTGAACTTTTCTCTGCAACAGAAAAAATGCTGTCAATTCTAGCATAAATTATGTCCTATTCACGCACTCGATCAAACACTTGGCCGTGTGGGTTCCTCCCCGGGGCTACTCCCCCTCACCCCCTCACAGGGAATTGCTACTAATAGCATTTTTCTAGTTTCTTATCTACTTTTTGGTCTTTGAATTTCTATTGCGGTGCTTTTGCAGTCAGTTTGTAAGAAGCACCACTGACAGGCCCTGCATCAGTTCTTTCTGAGTATCATGATTTAGAAAGCCTAGACAGAGCTGAAGGAGCCAGCGATAAACTATATAGTCCTGGAGACCAGGCAGGGTCAGCTGTGGACTTTCCTACTAATCAGTGCTGGAAGGGGCAAATGACTTACTTTTAACATACTGAAATGCAAGAATTTTGTGCCTGTCTTCCCCAAATAAAGCAGCTAACATTACACACACTAATAATTTTTGCTTCCAAAATGACCCTTATGTATCCAGCATAGATGAGGGAAAAGGAAAGAAAAATAACCTGCAAGACAGATTGAACAAAAGCTCTTGAGATTTAGCGCACAGCTTCCAGTGTGAAGCGTCCTTTAGCAGCAAAGCTGGTTTAAAATATTCTTGGTTTTATCACCTTTGCAGCTCGGTCCTGCATCTATATTGCTCCTAGACTACATCCCCCTCACTGAGCTAATGCAACTTTTAGGGGCATGGACTGAAATCATGCAAGTTATAAAAACCCTCAAGGGGGAGCGAAAAAGGCAACAAGAAAACTGGTGCAAAAATTTCATTTAGTGGCTTTGTTCATCTAGCTCCCCTCTTTTTGGGGTGTTATGACATGCAATTCTTCTGGAAAATGCTTTGCGATCTACTGATAGCTATTGTGTAAGCATTCTGTTAGTTAAAGATTATCCTTGAGACCCATATTCTGTGCAGATAGGCTTTTGTAAATGACTCCAGAGTAGCATGACTCCAGTAAATAAGTATTAGTTTCCCCATCTGCACACGGGGAAAAAGAGGAAATTAGGCAAGTCGTTGAAGGCCGCAGCGGGAAGTGGTGTCAGGTTTAAGTTTTGAACTCCAGGAGACTCTGAATAACGCATTTGTCTTCAGACAGCAAGCCTGCATTTCTGTCAATTTATTTGGAAGTCCTGGAATTTCTATCAGTCACTCAGCTCACTCCCACATTCACCTTCTCTTTAAACAGCTTTAGTTTATATACTTTGTGCCTGCCTGCCTGTTTTCCTTCCTGTAATGAGATGTAGAGACACTACTGAAACTCACAAGCTCCTTCTCAGAAGAAAAAGAGCTTGCCAAAGTTTGAAACACGAGTGAAATGTTTAGCAACCCCCAAATCATTATCTCTGCAACCACAGGTCTAAAGGGCAAGGTTATTATCTGTATCATGCAAAACGTTTTCATATATATTTAATAGATTTTGTCAATTTGACCAAGTAAGTGTCAGATAATTAGGGCCAGTCGTACAAAAATGTTGCAGCTATAGTATAATTTCGGTGATTTTTTTAGCAAGTTTTGAATGTTGAAGAAGACTAGGCAATACAGAACATTTTTTTCCCCTGTAATTACCCTTTCCTTCACTACACCTTTACCACAACTTCATATGGCGTGGAAGGATGCTTTATTATTTCATCCGTTTCCTGTCACATACTGAACCTTGGCTTACTTAAAATGCCTCCCTTCTGGAAGTGGGGAGGAGAAAAGGGCCTGCTGGAGGTTTTATAAAGATCCAGGCTGACAGGCTAGACACAGGAAAAATAGCACCTGACTGCTAAGATTTAAACTGCAGCAGTCTAGTGGGAGGCCATCTCAGGGAAAAAAGTGAGACGCAGCATAAACACGAAACCTGCGCAACGCAGTGAGTGACAGATAGCAGTGTCAGCCTTGTCCCACATAACAGGAACAAATGCCGCCACGAGGACTTTCCATGGACTTGTAGCAGCCACATCTGTGCCCATGCCTGATGGAAGGGAAGCCTTTTCTTGTCAAGACTGCTATCCATTTTGTTTTTCCAGGGTGACCTCCACAGCACTGATGGTTCCAGCCTGGGCTTGAAACACTGGTTTTGATACAAAGACCTGTACAGTTAAATGACATACCATAAAAGAAGGTAATTTATGAGTGTATAATACAAGAGAGGATTATGGATCACTATACTTCACCAGAAAATCCATGGATATACTTTCCTGACATATCAATTTGGAGCCCATGCCTCCGGATGACTTTTCCCCTCCCTGTTTTTTCTCCAAGCCTGGATGTCCTTTAAAGGCAGCCATAATAAAACTAATTTCTATCATCACCAAGGGCACTGCAGATGAAAAATGAGAATACAACTTGAAATTAACATAAATATTAGATGCTAAAATATATCACTGTTCAGAATGCAGTAGGGACCGAGCATTGTGCAGTCCTGCCTATATTCTACAGCCTGTAACAAAGTCATTTCTGTTTCTTACAGGAAGATAAATAGGTCATAGAGTTCAACTGTATAATCAATTAACATGTATAGGGTACAAATCTCAGTGAGAAAGTAGCATTTTCTCTTGCTATATCAATCTTTATGGAAACAAATAATCCATAAGAACTTCTAAACTATGAAATGCAAAATGAGCTGCATCTAACCTCTGAATTAGCATTTAGAAACAAAACCCCACAAAATCCTGTTACCAAAAAAGGAAAGAAAATGAAAGATGAAATTTAAGAGCTTGATTTTCATAACGATTCAGTATCTATAACATGAAGTAGAGCTGTATCAAGTTGTTATTTAGTACTTCTGAGACTGGAGAGTCTTACAATTGCACTCAATGTGAAATTATGGCTATCAGCACTTTGTTGCTTTGGATCTAAAAATAAGGTCTTCTCTTCATATTAATTTCAATTGACATTTAAGTCTGGCTATGGCACTGTGTATGGGATTGGGGTCCAGAAAAAAAAAAAAAAAAAAAAAAAAAAAAAGAAAAAGATTGAGCTGTGATGTACATGTTTTGCCAAGGAAGATGTATATAAATTACCTAAGAAGAAAAAATGTGCTTTTAGTTTATCTTACTCGTCTCTCTGCTACAGGTACTCTTCTATGTCTTTTCATAACATGATTTGGAAAAAACACTAAAGAACTTAAAAAGAACATTTGAAAACACTATTTGACCCATAAATGGACCATATTAGTCTTTTATAATCTAAATTTACTTAAATGTTTTCTGTGGTATAGCAACACACACAACAGATTAGAAGAAAGAAAGTTTAGAATGAGGATACGAATAGCAAAAGTTCCCCATTTCCAAACTCACTGTAGTATGAAGAATATTTACATACTTCTGTTTTAATTTGTTTAAGTATAGTTACTCTGGGAGATGTTATCATGTAGGAGAAAATATAATGATAAATATGTTTAGGAAAAAGAAGAGAGAATTTGCAGTATCATTTTCCTTGTGATTTATTTCACTGATTTCACTGTCACTGGAAAGTTTTAGAAAAGGAAGGGGAGTTGAAGATCTGCGCCAGCATCCTCAGCTTATCCTAAGACAAAAAATGGAGGGGGGTCACACACTTAGATTAGTCGTCATGAAGTTCAGCATGACTAGTGATGGGTCTAGGAATGGCCTTAGTGCAGTTTTTGTGGATGTATCTGGATTCAGAAATATGGTGAGTGCCCAAGTGCTTAGGTCTCAGTGGTTTCTGTCCGAATCATTTGGTACATAAATACATTTAAGAAATCTGGTCTTTTGCATGAGGCAGTTCTGCCACTGTTTCCCGTGCTGGGTAGTACTTCATATGTTTTGGAAGTAGGGAAGATTACCAGTGTAAAGAGGATAATTTAGGGAGAACAGTCATCATAATGTGAAAAACGGTGCAGATTCTGGCCCATGTTTATAGTTTTTAATGGGACTGCATGACATATTCAGATGAAATAGGAGCTGACAAACCTTCACCCAAAAGTTGCTCTGCTGCCATGTGCACTCTTGCTTGTGTAGATGATGACGGCAACCTCAGACCCCGTCAGCGTAGCATGTTCTGCCAGCTCCGAAATTCTTCAAAAATTAGAAGCCTACTCGAGCAGAAATTGAGCAAGATATTTTTAACCTCTCTAGTCTGTAAAAGATTTTCTGAACCAAATCATCTAACCCTACTATCCAGGTAGCATGAGACCCAGAGGGAAAAGGTGTTTGGTAAGGGCCTGGGTGAGAGTATTTTTATACAAAGTAACATACAGTATTAAAAGTAGGGATAGTAAATTAGGCTAAAAGCAAAATGTGGTAATGGAGAACAACAAATGAGGTGACAAAATATGACTATTACTGTGCATAAATTTAAGCATATAGAATAAACCAACCTTAAACTGCTGACATAGAGCTCAAAACTTCATTGAATTAATTCACAGATATTATGTGAAATTGATCTTTTAGTCTTTAAACCTGTTCCGAGCTGTAACAAGAATGGACAGGCTTTTTTTGTAGATTATTACATTACAAGAGTTAAACGGAAAAATGACTCATAAACTGGTAGCCCATAAGGGAATTTAAATGGAATGTGGTATAGAAAGTAAATTGTATGCTGTTGTTTGACTTTTTATAGCAAGAAGAATTCAATGAAATTAAAAAGTACCCTCAAATCAAATTTGAATGGAGGAAATACATTTTGCCATAACAAGTTGTATTGACAACATGTATAGCAAGTTCTTGGAAACATATGCTGCAGCGATGGCAGATGTCAAAAAACCTTCACTATTGCTATTCATCTATAAACAAAAATCAGCCAGCCTCCTTGAAATAAAGGAGTATTTAGAAATCGTCATTCATCACTAACCCTCATCAACCCAGGTGACTGATAACTGAGGTTATCTCTAACTGTGTCCAAGGTATAATTACTTGTAAGGTCTTGAGCTGTGATAGTGTCTTGCTCTTCAAATAATCTAATGAAATGGCAATCTAAACGGGGCTTGGGTGTGGAAAGAGGTCCAGGCACAGCAATGATGACCTCTTTGTGGGAACAGGTAGGGAAAAAACAAATGCACTCACACTTCTGAATCCAAAGTCTCAGCAGCAGTCTCCGAGCATCAACCAGATGGGGCTGCAGGAGTATGTAGGGAAACTTGTGAGGAGCTCTGGTGCCTGTTTCCTGAGAGCCCTCGTTGAGCCACGCTAGCCACACCAGGCCCCACAGTGGTGGCATTTCTCAAGAGGCTGCAGCCACAAACTCACATCGACTCTGGGATACCCCAGCAGCTGGTTCTTGACAGGAACACAACAGGACAGAAACCCACTACTTTCACACCTTGGTTCAATAATAAAGATGCTATCTATGCTTCCTTCGCCCCTCCCCGTTATTGCAGTAACACAAAGAATTTAGCATTCCTGCTCTACTTCTGTGGGTGTTTTTCAGCTTGCATTGCCAAAGCAGGGACTCAACAGCAAGGAAGGCTGTTTGCACGAATAATAATAATTAAAAAATCTAGATCAAGCTGTACTGCAGCTTTTACACAGACATTGCAGGTCGCTCTCACTCAACGTCTGTCAGGGGTCTGGAGATGTGACTAAGATGATAAAGAGGATGCAAGAAGAAGGTCACTAGCTACTGCCATATCTCCCTAAAAAAAAAACCCAAACCAAGAACCGAAAACTGATGTGTGTGAGAGCAGACATAACTAGGGTTGTAACTGAATTATAGTTGTGGGTAAGAGAAGGGAGAGAGGTCCTCAGGACAGAGGTAGTTTGCACACAATGTGAATACAGAAACACAATGTTGATGTTACTCACATACTGTCCACACTGTTTTCCCTCCAAGCACCTGAAACTTATCAAGTAAAAATTTATCAGCATTGACTGATAAGTGTCTCTAGGTAATAAGCACCTGTATTTTTGAAGACCAGACCTCGGACTACATTTTCAGATCATTCAATCTCCACATACCATCAACGAAATGCACAGATTACACAGGGTACCCGTGCAGTGCAAGGTATGAAAAAACCCACAGCAAGCTGGCATCTGGGAAAAATTGCCTTTTAATAACCCAAGCAGGGGGACACACAGGAAATGCACAGATGTCACAGCAGTACAGATTTTCAGAGTTCTCATTCATAACTGGCTATCAAGAGCTCTCAGTTTTGAAGAGTTAAGATTTTAACCAAAATTTTAAGACAGACTGAAGAATAACTACTCATATTCTGCTGTGTGTATAGATATATCCATATTACCTACACAAATGCCTGCAGCTTCTTATGCAAGTAATACAAATTAAGTTAGCATTGTCGGGATTTGCAATAATTTGTGTGCACTCCTAAATGGAGTGAGGAATAGAAAAATATATCATAACACATTCCTCATGCCTGCAACAACATGTCAATGATGTGACAATGTCACTCATTCACATACACATTAATTGGTTTGTATATTCAGCTTAAGTTAAGCACTGACTTTCTGGAGATGAAAATTCAAATATATCTAAAATTTTAATTTGTATACATGTTTCTTATTTTTATTATCTTTATATTTAGGACACCCACCCACCATATGTTACAGACTTTTATTATGTTCATATAAAAATCACAGAATCACAGAATCACAGAATGGTAGGGGTTGGAAGGGACGTCTGGAGATCATCTTGTCCAACCACCCTCCTTGAGCAGGTACACCTACAGCAGGGTGCACAGGACTGCGTCCAGGTGGGTTTTGAATATTTCCAGAGAAGGAGACTCCACAACCTCTCTGGGCAGCCTGTTCCAGTGCCTGTCACCCTCACAGTAAAGAAGTTTTTTCTCATGTTCAGGTTGAATGTCCTGTGTTCCAGTTTGTGCCCATTGCCCCTTGTCCTGCCATTGGGCACCACTGAGAAGAGCCTGGCCCCATCCTCTTGACATCCACCCTTCAGGTATTTGTAAGCAGTAACAAGATCCCCCCTCACTCTTCTCTTCTCCAGGCTGAACAGACCCAGGTCTCTCAGCCTTTCCTCATAAGAGAGGTGCTCCAGTCCCCTGATCATCTTTGTGGCTCTCCGCTGGACCCGCTCCAGCAGCTCCCTGTCCTTCTTGAACTGGGGAGCACAGAACTGGACACTCACTACGGTGGAGTAGAGGGGGAGGATAACCTCCCTCGACCTGCTGGCCACACTACTTTTGATATTTTTATCTATATATTTTCAATCTGCCACTAAAAGAATCACAGTTGTTCTACTTATGAGACTCACAGAGCTGCAATGGAACATACAACAGAAGGGAAATCAGTTGATAAATTATTATATTTAGGACCTCACACAAAAAGAAATTCTTCAGGAAAAAATAATTTGGTTGACTTTTTAAAGCTCCACTTAACCCTCTTTTACAATAGCATCCTGAAAAATGTATAGGTTCACTGCATTTCAGAAACCAACTAGTTTTCTAACGAACCACCTCAGACAAGGTAAACACATACATACATTATTATTTATAATCCAGTATTCTTGAAAATATCAATCTCGATGAGTCTTTCACTCTGCACTTTGTATCTGGGTAGTAATAGTTCACTAACAGAAGAGTGACGGATATAAATAAATAAGACAGAAAAAATTGTGCCCAGAAAGAGCTTCTGGCTACTTCATCTCAAATCTATGAGAACTGAGTGATAAAGAGTTGGACACAATAAAAGATTTAGCATTACAAGGAGGGGTTACAGAGAGCGTTTGCCTCTCAGTCCAAAACTGCAACTCAAAACCAGACACCAGCTACCACTTCAACCTGAAGGGACCTATGCTCTCCTTAACCTTGAATCCCCTAAGCACTGAGGCTCGCACCCGCGTACGTCTGCTGCTGCCGCTCTCCTCAATCAGAGCAGTGAACCCTGCTCAGTCCCTCATTACCAAAAGAATTAAAAAAAAAAAAAAAAAAAGTTTTGGGGGATTTCCTTCAGGCTGTGGACCCCAGCTGGACAAAGGTGCCTCTCTGCAATCCCGGGTGAAGATCCAAACTGACAGGAGTACTTACCCACCATTGAAGTGGGTTTTCTTCATACCCTCTCTAGCAGCTCTCCCTGTTTGCAGTTCAGCTGGTTTGGATCCAACTCTGAGTTGCCTGATTCTTCCCACACTTTCTTTGGGGAGTCAAGCCATTCGGCATATGATTCCTCTCTCAGGGCCAGGACCTGAAAATTTAAATGTTGAAGATTTGAGAGTCAAGTTAAGGTTTTTTTAATTGTTAAAATAAACCCCCATGATGGATGCAATCTCCTAACTCCTAATACGACCTTTTATGAATATCTTCTTCCTAATATGACCTTCTTTTATCTCAGGTCATTTCAAACCTACTTTTTCCGTGAAAACTTTTGGAGTGATTAGTTTTTAGGAAGAGAGACACTTAAAATATTTTTTTAATAGCAACATTATTTTCCAGTTTTTTTCTGCCCACCTTCCTCCAGCTCCGTGTGTCGTTCTGAGCAAAGAATAGAAGGACAAAGATGGAATCCATTCTTAATTTAATTAAGGTAATAAATCATTTTATCACAGTTAAATGGTGAGAACGTGCAGGGAGAGAAAGGCAGCACAGTCCTATTTTAATCAAATAATAGCTCCCTGTCAGGGCTCAGAAACAAGGTGCACATCAGAGTCTTGTTCTCAGCTCTTCCACATTACTGGTAGCCTCATATTTCAGGGTTTGTGCATGGTTACAGTACATGGAGAAATAATTTGCTCTGGTAGCATCTGCTCTGAACATGGCAGTCACAGAAGGTGAAAGTGTCATCGACAGGAGAGGAGAGACACATGGCCAAGGACCAGACTGAAGCTGAAAAGTGAACTTGTGTCCTTGGCAGTGCAAGGAGTGATTTCCCAGAAGACAGGTGCTGCAGCATGATAAAAATAACAGTTTCATGAAGGATCCTTAAACTCAGGCAAAAGATTATCAGCAAGACAAAAAAAAAAAAAAAAGAGGGGAACTTTCCTGGGTAGAAAACAAGATTGAAATTATACCTGTGGTAGGAGGACTAATTTTGAATTCAGTATGTGACAGCGGATGGCTCCCTGTTGCCTGGCCTCTTTTGAGGCAGATACAGCATGATTTTACCTGCTGTTCTAAGCTTGCTCTGAAGACATCTACCCACTTGCAGGAGTCACATGGCTCTGCTTGTCCTTCAGGCATAAAATGGTATGCATGCTATTCAGACATCAGACGCTGCTGAAATCTGACAAATTAATAGTTTAATTATGCCAAACTACCCTTGAAGAGACTTTCATTTCATGGAGGAATTTAAAAGGGGTTTGCTGCTTTTGAAACATTTTGTTTGGTTAAGAAAAAAGCTCTTGCTTTAAACATCCTTTGCTATACACTTAGCAGCTTCTCCAGAGGGTCCTTACCCTCTGCCCAGAAATCATGTGGCTATCAAACTTCAATGCTTTTGTTTTGGTTGTACTGAATTTTTGGCTTTCTCTAAGCACTGCTGTATGCTGAAACAACAGTCATTTTGAACTAAGTATGACTGCAGTTCATTACGGATATGCACGCTGTGTTCTCTCTTGTTTTCCTTAAAGCAAGCTAAAATATTTAAAATTAATTTAAATTGAAATATGTATTTGCTTTTCAGTCTTCAAGGGAACAAACCCTCTAAGATAGCCTTCCATTTAAACCAAATTGATTTGTTTTGGGGTGCAATATGTGTCTGAACCATGGTTGATTTTCTGTGCAAAGAAGACTCATTAAAATGTCTAGGCAGATTTAACTTCAAAAGTAGTACTCCAAAGCTTTCCGAAAAAGTACCCAATTTATGTCATTGCTCTTCTGCTTCCCAGAGTAGATGAGCATATAAAGAGAGGAATTGTTAAAAAAACAAAGCAAAACATGGTCTAGAGCATGGGCTTCTAGAATATAGGCAACAGAATACTTGCATCCTGTAAAGCCATATAGGCAGCCTGCAAAATTACTTTTCAGAGGTACTTGTGCTCCTGGACATCAGTATTGCAATAGGTATAAACCACAGCTCAGTGTCCACCTCGGAAACAGCCCCTCCTCAACAAACTTTGAGAATAGCAGCTGAGGAGGAACTGGGAGCTGCTCTTGAAAACCCAAGGTTACTTTTTATGATGTTCAGTGTGCCATGGGGAGAAAGTTAGAGGAGGATTGCCGAGCCAAAGCACCAGTTTGATTCTGAGCAAAAGACTTTTTCCTGAGTGACTTACCAGATCTGTGAGGCGTACTACAGCTATCTTCCACAAATATGGGACATTTATGCAATTTGCATATATGTGCTGCAATCTTACTTCTCACCTGTCGAGGTTAATTCAGACTAAAAAAGTACTAACAAACTCAGACACGTGGCAGCGATAGCTCATAACAGTACATCAAAATGGAAAAATGGGGGCCTGATTTTCCTAGCTGTTGGACAGTTATTAATGCCCTTTTTTATTTAGATAGCATTTAATACAAGCCCACTATGATCCTAGAGTCAAGCATGATTGATCATTATGAATTATGTATTAATAATGATTAATTGCAATGATTAACTGCTACTGCTCAAGTCAGTGACAACAATAGTTGTGATTGTTATGTTAATTTACAACACTGTAAAAATGATGACCTAAATTGACTTAATTTACTTTAACATAACCTATACTCTGTTTTAATTATTGTAAAGTCTGTTCAAACTTATAAATACCTTGCTGGAAATAACGTCAACCCCCATTCTCCCTGTTCCGATATTACTAGTAGAGCTTGTTTAAATCAAGGTCAAAACGTATGTCTTTCTAAGATTATTTATACATAACAATGTATTATCCTTCTTTTCTATTATTTAGGAGTTGAAAGGGGAACACAGCTCAATCCAAAACCCCTGAACAGACCCAGCAACAGGAATTACTTACATTACCAGCCTAGATGAGAACTACCCATGCATTCAACCCAGAGGGAATGTGACTACTTCTTTAAAAGTCAGAAGCTACAGGAAACGAGCTGGTTACCAAAAACTTGAAGTTCTCCCTCTGGTAGAAGGTAGCCATTTGGACAAACAAAAATTATGCATCTGCCCTGTGTCTGCTGAAGGTTTCAGAAGGCTGTGGGGCATTAAGGAAAGGGGACATGCACACAGAAGTAGGGTGCTCAGGGACAAGGAGGACTGGTGGCAGGAGGTTAAAGAGTGATGATCATCAGCAATGCCACCAAACATGGGACAAATGACACAGAATGACGACTTCAGGGATCAGACCGCTGTTGTCAGTATAAAGTAGTTCATGCACCATGGTATGAATCAGTAACACCTGAGCAGTGGCTATCACATCGAGCATTTGGTGTCTTCTGTGAGGCTGAGCAACTGTCCTGAAACTACTTTGACATATAATGAGCAATTCCAGTGACAAGGATAACAGGATGCAGAAGATGAGATCCCGAAGTGGAGAGCTCATCAGGACTGGTGTGAACAGCAGAAACATGAAATTTTGCTGGGGCGCCTTGCATAAGTGGCTTACTCGTGAATAAGGTCTTGTACGGCTTGTACAGCTCAGAATAAAACAGGGATATTTGAAATGGACAAAAGATGTAGAGTGTTCAACCTGCTGCAGCACTCCCGTGTGTTGGCTTTCTGCCAAGTCCTGTGTTACCTTCCTCCCTTTCTTGCTGGTTTTCCTTTGAAGAGTACCGACAATGAAAGAAAGGGAACAAAATACCAACCCCTTTTTTCCTATTGTCTCTCTCAATTTGTTTTTCCACAAACAACACACAAGAAAGGCCAGGAACCCCCCACAGTGCTGGAAAACTGTCAGGGGAAGTCCAACCAGTGGCCAAAGTACGAGCAAACCTGCTATAGTGAAAGGGGAGTTAGCTGCAAAGCTGCCTGGATTCCATGTTTTCCTTGTACCCTTTCAAACATACATAGAAAAAAAGTATTACAGTATGTAAACGGATGTCTATTTTAATCTCTGAATGACAGCTTTTTGCTAGAGGCATAGTCAGATTGCTGGTCACAAAGGATGCCTTGCATCTGTGAGAGATGATGTAGCATTTGTTAAGCACAAGTGGAAAGCATGGTCCATAAGATCCCATCTTCATTAAACAAACTGGAAAAGGAAAGTTATTCCAAGTACAGCGTTGTGTGTACAGAAGGTGTATGGTTCGACAGCCACGATACCAGTCTTAAGCATGTGTCACCGTATGTTTCTGTCAGCCTTTACCTGCAGCATGGGCGAGATACTTAGTTTATCTGCTGGGTGGGCATTTCCTGGGAGCAGGAGGAGAGGAACACTGATAAAGGCATCATCCCTGCTCTCCTCCAAGTCATCTGCCTCTTGCGGTCCCATACCCTATCCTCCAGTCACAGTGGTGGCACTAGAGGTGCCCCTGGCTGCAGTGATATATTGCATCTTTCTTCTAGCATCTGACAAGCCAGCGAGATGCTGCAGAGCAGGACGGCGGGTAGGCAGGCACTTCATCCTGCCTTGTCCCAGGACCACTGCAGCTCAAGCACGTGGCCAGCCCCATCTCATTGGAAATGGGACTACTCCCACTGTGTAACCCAGGACGGGTGCTCAGCCTGAGACACAGCCTCACCCTGATGCTTTCCTGACCTCAGCTCCTGACCTGAAAAATGAAGTGGGCTTGTTTCCCTGCCTTGCAGGATAGCGAGGGGAAATACTGTACAGATGCTGAGCGGCTGGTCAGAGGGGCTGGCCGCTTCTGGTCAGCCTCTTCATAGTACACTGAGCTATTTCACCTTTCTTTTGCCCCCCAAATCATACTAATTGCTCTGGTGGAAATGAGAGCTGAGGTCTCTCAAAAACCCAGCACAGAGCACAGAGCGCAGCAATGAAATTTTGGAGATGTAGGACAATAATTTAAAAATATCTGCTCAGTAGTTAGGAAATTTAAAAAATTTTTTTCTAAATAACATTCAGCAAGAAAACAAGAATGTGTATATTTCCTTCTTTTAGCTTTTGTTTATTATAAGCCTAGAGGTTGGACTGCAGCAACATATCTCATTAGCTGAATTCAAAATAATTAAGGACCATCTGAAGATTCATTCCCAATATCTACAAACTGAAAAATAAAATATAATCATAGAGCTATAAATTTTAAATATAGGCCTATTAACCATATGTTTCAAAACTATTAAGTGTCTGCCCTTCTCATTTGTACTTAGAAGAGAGATCTATGTTCTGATTTAGATACCCCTAGCTATACTGACTGCAAAATGCCAGCTGTAATATTCCATGTACAACTAATCAGAGGTAAAATGAAATAAAAATATTAAGCTAATCATATGCCTTGAAAATTATAACCAGCATTCAACATTTGGCTGGTTGCAAAATGTTGCCTCTATGGATTCCACAGTATTCCCAAATTACAATCATTTCAGTAAAGGTCACCAGCAAAATCTGAGATCATTGCAATTCCAGTTTCCAAAGACATTTTTTAAATTTTGATTGTATATGTCACAAACATTTATCAATAAATTTTAGTGGAGATTTCGTTACATGCGTGTAACACAACTGATTATTAGTTTTGAGCGGTAATGGGTAGATTCATGGCCTTTTCCACATTAAGAAAGGTCATGTCTGGTCATATGAAAAAGTGTCAGATGCTTTGTGTAGCCAGGGCTATTAGACCACACAGTGACCCTTTCAAAATTGGAATATAGGAAATGCAGAAACTTCTGTTTGCTCAGGAACAGCCCAAAGCAATGAGGTCAGGTGGTTGGCCCGGTGTCAAGCCTGCAGTTTACTTCTCATGTTTCTTGATGCCCCAAATTCAGATCTTGCTTTGTGAAGGAATAAATTCTTTCCTATTATGCCTTCAGGAAGAAATTGCATAGTTCTCAGCTGTAATATCTAGCACTTTTGCTTTCTTTAGCCTCCTGCTTTTACAGGATGTTTTTGATGTTGATTTTTTTTTTCTTTTTTTGTTTTGTAACACCCCGATGGTGCTATTTTTATACAATTATCTCAACCAAGATAGTTTAGCTCTACAGATCATTAATGTTCAGAGCATCTTTTCTAAAGTGCACTAAGAGCTGTTGGCATGCTAAAGGGCTGACTACACATACACACAAGCGCGCACGTACGCAGAAATATAATTTGAAATCATAGCAGATCCCAGGACTCTCATTTACACAGGACTCTCATTTATTCTCATTTTCTGCAGTTATAACTTTTCCTCTCAGGCCTTATTAATCAATGCTCCCATGGGGATCAAATATCAAAGCCTGACTGCCCCGTCTAAGGCAAACTATCATGTAAATCAGTGGCTTTTGAAGAATAAAACAGGAGAGGTTTAAGTCAGCCAGATGCCTCAAGATTAGGCTTACTAAATTCAGCAGTGCCAAAAGGACAAAGGTTGACAAGGGGTTTTACATCTCCCTAAGTTTTAGAAAACTGACATGTTTTATTGTGCTTGAAAGGCGATGTATTTTTTTTATTGTGGCTTCCAAAATCAGCAAGCATTAGTATTTTGGGAAATGCCAGCACTGCTATATTTATTATTTATTTCTTACTCCTGTCACTGTAGCTTGTGAGAGCTCAAGTCCTGAACCATGACTGCACTGTGCTAGGAACTGTTCAAACATAAGGAAAAATAATGCTCCTGGACACAAGAAAGCACCACAGTTAACAAACCACATGCTTTTCTGACTTGCCACAGTTAGGAAGAAATATCATAGATAGGATGGTTCCTATCTTCCACAGACCTTGTAACACATAACTTTGCTTTCCAGTCAGCTCTAATGGTAACAACTGTTTCCTTCATCTAGCAGTGCCTTTGTGTAACTTCAGGATGTGACAGTACGAAAAAACAGGGCAGAACAGGACACAAGGCGGCTCTGGTACGGAGGTGTAACACAGCTGCTGTCGCTGCTGTCACCTAATGCAATAAGTAAATCTGGCTCGCATTGCTAGCACCTGCAATTATCAAACCTCCTCTCCTATACTGTAAAATGGTGGGCAAACTTGGGCTACAAGACCGTGAGTTCGGCTCATCCCCACCTACAGCCGCTGGGGTTGGCGTGCCATGAAGCAGGCAGTGCCACGTACCTGGGTAAGGCTCGCCATGACTGTGACGCTTGCCCTGAGCTCCGGCCCTTGGCGCTTGCACTGGAGTGTCCAGCTTGCTGCTCCCAGGGCGGCGCCTACATTACACAGGGGGTTACTGCAGAAGCCAGGTCCCAAACTGCTCCTTCAGCTACACAGAGAATTTATCCTGGGATGAGTTTGTACTAATAACACCACTGAGGATCCTGAGGATAAAAAATATCATTAGCATTGCCTTGGTTTCTAAAATGCAGACTGCAGGAAGCATTTCTAGCAGTTCGGAGATTATTAGCAGCTAGAGAATGTTATTGTTTTGCCACTTTGATATTTTTTCCCTCTTAAAGAACCCGCTCTTCTACGAGTTCCTTGAATTTATATTTTCAAAACAGAAGATAACTGAGAAGTAATAAAATACATTGTCCAGGGCATTTTTAATGGCCAGAGACCCTATTACCCTGATTTCCTAAAGAATGTTCAGACATATACAATAAATTGCGCTGAATCATATCTATTAGAACAATTAATAATGTGCATTAGACAGTCAAGACATTTCAGAAAGTAGAAGCCTTATCCAGTAAGCTTGTTAATACTTGCATTAGGTTGAAATTAATAACAAACTGCCTGAGGTCTCCTGTGAGCTCTAAAATACAGTATTTAGAAGTAATCTGTTTCCTTGGGAGTTATTTAAAATACGATACGACTTTTCAGAATCTAGTTTGCAATACTTCATTAAAACACTTTTTAGATGACTGAAAATGAAAGGAGAGCCACTAACATTTTTATAGTTCTTTGCAATGTTAAACAGTCATCTGTTCCCTGTCTTTAACAAATGTGTACTGTGACTGAAGGAGAACAGATTCTCCTCTCTATGTGTGCATACACATACTGAGGAAGTGCTATACAGGTAACATTCCTTCTGTTACATAACAGAAACATAACATAAATGTATGTTTGTAACATAAATGACATGTTTGTCCCCAAGCTTCAAGCTTTATTTAGTCATTATTCTCTTGTTCCAAGCTTTTTTCAAGGTGAAAGTGACTCTTGACATTTGATGACCATTAACACAGTGGTGGCAGTGCTGACTGGCAGGAAACTACAGGGCTGAAGTGAGGTTTACAGTGGTCTTGTGTAATTCTAGGTAGCTAAAAGAAGTAAATAGGCAGATTTACGCTTTAGTTAGACTGTAAGAATCCAAAATTAAAAAAAAAAAAAAAAATTCCTTTCAAAATCACTTGGGCTATCACTCCCGCTGGCCAAACTCTGTTCAGACTGTGTTTTGGCAGAATGGAAATTAGGGGAGGCTTTGGACCTCAGGTTTTGTGGGGTCCTTCTCCATTTACCCTAGTCAGAGGGCACAATCAGGGTTTGCTTCCAGACACAAAAGAACACACTTTCACAGAAGCCTGAGCACGGTGCAGTGCAAACCCACAGTGCCCCGTGGGAAGAAACCTTTCTTTGGACAATTGTGTGTGGATGGAGAGCGTGTCTTCCGGGAAGATTATATCTTTAACGTCTCCTCTCCTCCATCACTAACCTGGCCTCACTTTGTTGATCAGCAGAGATGTTGCAAGGACATGGTGATTTCAGAACAGATCATTTTCTGTAAGGAATGAAGAATAAGTCATCCCATGAACCTATCCCATCCATACAGGAAAGTAGATGGCTTGCTTTAATATCCCATTGTGAAAAGCCAGCTGCAGTCTAGACAAACACTTGTATAATGAACAATCTCCCTTTGATTTCACCCACTTGTAAACCAGAGCACCTTCTCCTTCAGATCAGTTTCCTTAGTCTCCATGATCCCTTTCGTGCTTCCTTGTAGACAGGTATCAATATTGCTGACGAAATGCATTACAATTAACTGTTGGTAAAGAAATTGAAAGAAACTGAGCCAATGCTGTCCAGTAATTGAGTTATTTTAGTGGCAGTTAGTCACTCATTTTGCCAACGTTAGCTTTTGAGAGTACGTGAATTAACTCTTTCACTCAAAGGTACTTTCCATAATAGAAGACCAAGATAAAGGATTGTCAAATCTAAATGGAAATCAGAGCATGTTCAATTTCATAAGCTCACTTTTAAGAATTTTAGCTTATCCTCTATTTTAGCGTGTCTATATTGAGTCTCACCTGTGTATCATTACTGCTCTTCAGAATTTCACAGTAAAGGACTGTGAATTTCCAGTGAGGTGTAAAGTATGTCATTATTACCCGTAGTGAGATGTCAGCAGTCAGCCATAAAGAATAACACATATATGTAAGGTGTTGCATTTCTGAGGGGGCACCAACCTTCCCTCAGTTTCTATGCTCTTCACCTCAACATCACAGACTGGTACTGCAGATTTTCAGTCCTCAGAAAGCCAGCAGTTAGGTATTACGTATCCCCAAGTCCTGCTAATATTTCATTAGCTTCTAAAGCACAGTAGTTGGATGCAAGAAAGAAAAAATGTAAAGAAAATTACCTGATTTACACTCAATTTGGCAAATTCATATGCAAGGAAACTTCCCAGGAAAAAAAAAAGGAAGGAACAGCTGTTAGCATTGGGCCTAATAACCTGTCCTGATGATTGGTAAGGAATATTATATATTTAACTTCTGAGCTAAGCAGAAGCACACCTAAATGATCTAGCCATTGGTACCCAGTTCTAACATCTGAAGACAGCTGGATCAATCAAATCAATGGTAAGGATTACCTCTGTAAAGCACTGTATTTCCAGAGTGTAACTAATGGGAAAGGAAATCATTGGCTTTCAATGAAGAGATACATACGATTCCTCTTAATTACACTTCATTACCCAAGAGCAGTCCTCGTGAGCGATACAGAGCAAAACAGTATGCAATCAGTTTAATGTTTTATAAGTAAAAAAATCACCGTGGGATATGATGCATGCTAAGAGAACATAGCCTTACTGTTATCTTCTCATTTATATTTAATGACTACTGGCCCTTTAAATGATGGGATTTCCTTCCTCTCTGAATGGATGTCCTTTGATAAGGGGCTACTTAACTAGCGATCAGTGACAGAAAGCATTTTTAGCATTTTGGATAATGCAGTCTTAATCCCAGTCCTTCACAGCTAAAGATGAAAGGCGTACTTGAATGGTTGATATTTTTTCTTTATTGGCCAAAACAAAAATCTGGTATAAAGGAAATTTTGGACTGACTAAAAATACTATCTAGAAGCAAAAGAAATAAAAAAAGCTTTAAGGATTTCTTTTCTAGTGAGCATACTTCAGTTAACTAAGAATGAAGTAGTTTTCTGATGATTTTTAACAGTGTAAAAAATAAGTTGATGAAGATGTAGCAAGAAAATTTTGAAAAAGCAAATCAAAACCATGGGGTTTTTTTTAATTTTCCATGTTTTTGTAGTTTTTCCCAATTTTTGGCTGATGTAATTTTAGAAATTAAACAAGGGCTTCACAAATCCTTTTGGTTGACTCTGTGACATTTTTGGTGAATTAAGTCTCAAGGGAAAAAATTCTTCCAATGGTAGGACAAATAATGGGAATTTTGCCATCAGACTAATGAGGGAGAGGCTGAGCCCTGTATTTGCTTTGTATCCACTTTTTGGGAAAAAGCCAGAATTGGGTATCAATCAGGTACTTTATTCATTTGTGGACAATAAGACCTTTCACAGTTACATTAGAAGAGGAACAAAACCTGGGAGGAAATAAACATGTATACTTAAGCAAAGAGCTCTTTCTATCTGACAGAAGGCCAGGAAGAAAATTACTCTGAGGCTGCACTCTTCTAGTACATGATTTCCTATAATGTCTTGTCATGCATGTAGTCATTTTCAGAGTCTGAATAGGTCTGATCTGGTTTGGCAACTTTGATATTCTTATGCCCCTAAATGCTTATTTTTAGTCATAAATTACCCATGCATTTAGTGCAATCTGAAAATGACAAAGTATTACTTAAAAGTTCTTTTGCATCTTAGAAACAGTTTGAAAAAAAGAGTTTATAGCCTTGTCACTTATGAACCCAGGTTGCAAAACCAAAACTGAGCACAAGTACCTGACCAAAAAATTCCACTGATTTCAGTGAATATTGAACCAAGTTTCCAAAGAAGCCAGCACATTGAATTTCGTTACTTGAATTCTTTCCTACCACTTCGGACAGATGTGTTTGTGGAGGAAGAGAAGTCCTCTAATGAGACCACAGATGTGGTGACTCTCACCTCGGGGTACTACAAATCTAATTTTAGTAAAACCTGTCTACCAATTTTCAAGAACCAGAACAATAAAGAAGTGATGACATTTTTCATAAGCAAATGGTTGGTTCTGAGATCTTCGACAGCGTGGTTTCCATTAAAATCTTGACATTTACCAGACCTTGGTATTTACCTTTATTATTTTCTTTTTGTGGTATTCCTATATGGACAACAGGAAATACTATGATAAATTTAACAAATGTTTGGTGAATGTCAACATTTTAATGATACCTTCTGTTTTCTGAAGTGGAAGGGATGGAGCTGTCACTAGTGAGGGTAGACAGGTCTGTTATCTGAGAGAGAAACAGCCATTCTGAAGGTATTTTTCACATGAAACAGTGCTAAACTAACAGCAAGGGACTGGCTTGGAAGTGTCAGTCCATTCTTAACTCACTCTGTAGTGCCTAGATACTGTCAGAGCACAGTGTAGGATATATGACACAAAAGTCTTCAAATAACATGCTGATGGGCTCAGCATAAGAAACGGGCGAGGCAGATACATATGTTATAATGCAACACTTCAGTGCAACAGAGCTTAGGCTGGTGTATTTGTTACAGTTAGTTATAAGGAGTCTTGCCACTGTCCTCAACAGTTTTCTTTCTGTTTGCTTAACTCAAACTATTAATTTGTGCTCTGCTTAAACATTCACAGAAATATACATACATATATATGTGTATATATATATATATACATAACACACATTTTCTTTAAAAGCACCTCCCTAAGACAACGTAAGACACCCAAGCTCACATGCCAAGAGACCTCATTACGATAGCCTATATCATGTTATTAGCTCTTGCCTAAAAACAGTAGCCTGGGTGTGCGTGGTACACTGAGTACAAGCAAGGCGCTTCCTCATGCAGGCGTCAGGGTTGTTAGCTGGAAATCGGGTCGCCTCACTCAAAGGGGTAAGGTCCCACTCCTACACACCTGTGTATGTTGCGCACATGAGTGTGTACACCCCCGGAAGAGAGGAAAGAGTCCACAGTCAGTGAGGTGCCTGTTAGAGACACAAGCCACAAAAAATCGTATTCGTGGTTGGTACCTGCGGCATTTTGCTCCTTTTGGCTTTTTCTCTCAGGCAGCGCAGCTCAGTGACAGATTTAATTTTCCTGAGCACCAAAACCTGACAGCTCTATGACTAGACTCTTACGAGTTGCAGTGGACTGGAAGATCAGAGACATGCCATGCCCTCTGAACATCCTCTTCTTGCTTCTCCTTTACAGGAGCTATAAAGCTTCCTCCTCATCTTGCGCTGCAGTAGCTGCTCTCACTGGTAAGATGGCAAAAGGCAGTAAGGCAAGCACTTTGGGATAAATCCCCCAACGCTCTTAAGGGTGGAGTCCTTAAACAGTGGAATTTTACATTTCTTAGGTGCCACAGTGGAATTACACTCTTCATCCTAATGGTCACTGTCCCCTTTGTAGCTGATAGAGCAGGTCCAGGATCCCTGAAGAAGTAATCAGGCCCCAAGTAATCATGCCCTCTTATCTTTCATCGCCAGTGCCTTTCCTAAGCACCCTGGGAGCAGAGTTAGAGACGGCAGCAAGGGTTTAGCAGCTGTGGAGCCCTTCTCTTTCTGTTTTCTTTCATGGACATATGTATAAATCAGGGAGGACTCCATTGAAAAAAGCGGTGCATTTACTTAGGCATAAAAGTGATGAGAATCTGGCTTCATATGTTCTATTTACTCAGAAAAGTAGTAAACTCTCCCCAGGCATGGAGCTGGGCCAATCTATGTGGTCCTGGCAAGGCTCTGCCGTAGAATAAGGAAGGCTAAAATTTGGCTCTAAAAATTTAATCCCGAGGAGTAATTTGATTACTTTTAAATGCGGCTTCGTTTTCAATTATTTTTCTCAGCATGCTCTCCCATCGCCTCCATCCGGAACATGAGCTGTGCCATTATGTGCCTGCGCCTGGCCGGAGAAACACGCAGACCGCTGCTAGGCAGGGGGTAGCAAACCCCGTCTCCCTGCTCGTATGGCACCTGATAAAGGTACTCTCATACTGCCTGGGGCCTCAAGGGGCCATGGTTTAGCAGAGATACAGAATAATGCACGAGCAGTCGAGGAATAATCTGCAAATGCTGTCTGTGGCTTTGACTGCACAGCGCAGTGCAGTGATGGTTAGAGATCCCCAGGTTGGCTTCTTGCAGCACAGCACAAGCAGAGCCATGGAGAGCTGCTGGCTCAGGTCCTAGAAACAGTATAACTGCTTTAGTCACATAGCAGCCGGGGTATTGCCTCCTGCTCTGGAGCTCGCTCACTCAGTGCAGTCATTACCTTACTATGCTGTATTTTGTGTGACAAGCATGTTATACACAATCGAATAAAAAAAAAGGATGCTGCCGATGCTCTCCTTATTGTCCTTATCAGTGTCTTAAGATGACAGCATGCACTTCTGCAGGCACTTGCAGGCACTCAGAAGAAACTGAAAATGATCAGCACTTTTGCAAAACTTAGAACTTAATGCAAAAGTCAAATATAAATGTAATTGTCTACATTTTGACACTCAAAGTAGTAAATATTTGCTAACTTAATCGTCCTTAAGTCCTCAAACATCAGTGAAAAATGGGTCAGTCTGCAAAGTGGGAATATTAGCGATTCTTCCCTTTTCAGAGTTCTGTTAGATCAGTAATAACTGTATGTATGGTGATATTTTATACATATAATAAAAAATCAGGACATGTAGACTAATCCAGTATAACTAAACATTTGAACTTTCAAGGTTTAAAAAGAGATCAAGGAAAACAATACAATGTTTCTTCAGAAAACTACATAAATATTAGTGGGATTTTGATGACCATTTTTAAATATGTTTGCTACTTGAGGATAATACCTGAAGTTCTAGCAGATAAAAAGGCACAAGAAATACATAAGGCAAATTCATACCCTGACTCAGAACTGGGTAGCCAATGTAAGTAAATTGATTTAAAAAAAAAATAAATCCACAGAAAAATCTCTGCAGGATGTTCTAGAAAGCCAATATAGTAATATTAAGGTGTCTATCATAATTTTCCAGCTATTGAGTTGCAAACACTCACCTGCATTAATTCACTCAAATCTCACATTAATCTTCACAGAAACTAGTCAAAGATGAACTACGTACCACTACACTGCAATACTAAAATGTAATTATTGAACCCTCCCCCAACAGACAGTAATTCTCACGTACAGTACGATTTTTGCTTTTGACTACAAAGTCCTTAGCACCACTTCACTCAGTTGCACAGCAGTGAAATCTGAAGACGGGCATCCACCCTCTCAGTAAGCCACAAACCAGATACAGCATCTAGTCAAGATGACTTTATAGCTGGTGTGGGATTTTGATCAAGAATTTAGAGCAATGGAAAACCGACACAGCACATTTTTAATGGATTCAAATCAGAGAATCATCAATGATAAACTGAGTTTTTATCAGAGCCCCACAGTGATCAGGTTTTGGCCCTTATGTGTTTAGCAGTTTTATCAATGATCTGGAAGACCAGAGAAAACCATAATCTTTGCTACCGATAATGCCTAAGAATGGGAAGTGCTAAACCAGAAAAATGGCTGATACAGAAAAAAATCACCTGCTATGTTAGACAAATGAGCAAACAAGTGCTATAACACAGCTAAATGTAAAGGAATACATGCAGGAATACGATGTGTAAGCCACGCTTATAGGACAGGGGGAGTTTACTTCAGGGACTCTAAAAAGAATTTAGGAATCATAGTGGATAATCAACAGTACATAAGTGCCTAGCGTGGTGCTGCACCCAAAAGAGACAATACAGTCCCTGAAAGAATAAACAGGAGAATTTCTGTAGGCAACCAGTCTGCAGGCAAGTAGAAGGGAATTACATTAAGTCTGGATTTGGCAGTGGCGCTTCATGTTTGGAGGTTTATGCCGAAATATGGTGTCCATGATTCATCAGGGATGTTGATAAACTGGAGAGGGTTCAGAGAAAATCAGTGAGGATCATTACAGGATTGGAAAGCAAGCCTTTAAACTCCAGGACAGCCATGTAGCTAGTTTATCAAAGAGGTTAAGGGATAACTTGATCAGAGTCTTTAAGTAATATGAAAGAAAACTTTGATAATAAAATAATATAACAATATTCAGGACTAGAAGTAAAAGTCAGAAACACTCAGAGTAGAAATGAAGTCAAAATTTCTACTCATCACTGAAACAATTTATAAAGAGCTGTGCTAGACTCAAATTTGGAAATGTTAGGCTTGGAGGTTACTCTAAAAGAGTTTCTTTAGTTAACTAAGACAAGAATTAACTCGGGAAAGGTCTGTGTTGCATATGAGGTCAGGCTATTTGATTTAAAATGGTCTTTTCAATCCTCACAGTCTAAAAATGAGTTACGAGTAAGAAGTTGAAGCCAAGGGAGATCACATATTCAAAAAGTCAGCACAGTCTAGATTTTGGAACATATCTGCCCCTTAACTAAAGATTTGCGACTTTAGAGGACAACCAGGCTCCTTGCTATCCTCTTTCTCTGCACAACTGACTCACAACTCCTACTGACCTACACATTTCTTTAACACTAAGAGACAAGACTTTAAAAACTGCATGCACAAACTTTCTGTGAGGCTAGCAGTATTGCCCTGGTGACTCACATTCAGCACATAATCCCCAGAATGCAGGATATAAGCTCCAGGTCATACTACCACCATGTAACTGAGCAGCCTGTTCGTCCCCAGTTCCCATTTGTGTACGGGATTCTCAGTCCTAAATATAGCACTTTGCACTGGTCTTTTTTGAACGTCATGTTATTGATTTCAGTTGTGAGCCACCCTGACTGCAGTTTCACCTAGACCATACTTGCTTAGACTGCTTACAAGAACGACATGTGGGAATGGGCCAAAAACCTCCCTGAAATGGAGATATATCACATCCTTTGCCTCCTTGCAGTACCCACTGGGGGTACAACACTATTCAACAAGACATTGTTTCAACATGATTTGTTCCTTATAAAATCCATGCCTGCTGTGTCTTATCACAGGGATAACTGGGTATTATAATATCACTGGGATTGTTTAGTCTGGAGAAGAGGAGGCTGAGGGGAGACCTTATCACTCTCTACAGCTACCTGAAAGGAGGTTGTAGTGGAGTGGGTGTTGGACTCTTCTCCCAAGTAACTAGTGATAGGATGAGAGGAAATGGCCTCAAGTTGCATCAGGGGAGGTTTAGATTGGTTATCAGGAAGAATTTCTTTACCGAAAGAGTGGTTAAGGATTGGAACAGGCTGCCCAGAGAGGTGGTGGAGTCGTCAACCCTGAAGGCGTTCAAAAAACGTGTAGACATGGCACTCCAGGGCCTGGTTTAGGAGTCATGGTGGTGTTGGGTTGACAGTTGGACTTGATGATCTTAGAGGTCTTTTCCAACCTTAATGATTCTATGATTCTATGATCACTGCAACCTCCCAGCGCTGGAAAGCTCCTTCCACTCTCTTAGGGTACAGAAATTCAGTCTGTTGGTCTCTAATTTTCTTTCTCCTCTATTCCTCATTCCCCTCTTTTTAAAGGTAAGCATTATGTCTGCCCTCTTGCAGACTTCTGGAATTCACCCATCCTTTCAGAGTATTAATCACTACCCAGCAACTGGTCATCCTAATCCCTTAAATACTGCAAGAGTATATTTCAGTAAACCTAATGACTGCAGCACACTAAATGTACCTCAGTATTATTTGACCCGATCTTTGACTATTTGGCCAGAGTTCTTGTCCTCTCATTAACTGCTGTTAATCGTATTAGACCTGCAACCACAATTTCATTCTTTTTTAAGATTAAAGAAAGAAAAAAGCTGAATGTTTCTGTTCCTGCCTCCATTAGGCAAGAGACTGTATTTTCCTTTGTTTCCTATGAAGGAACTATATTTATAGAAATTTTGTATTGCTCCTTATATCTGTCACTAGTTCTAATTCAATTTCTTCCTTAGTCTTTCTGGTCTTGTCTATGCATGCCCATATATTTTTTTATATTCAGCCTCTAGCACCTTGTTTCTGCTTACGGTTTCTCTTTGATTTTCATGTCATTCAAGAGCACCTGGTGTTGCACTCTGGTCTTCTACTACAACCACTCTATTTTCTTCACGTTAGGATAAATAGTTGTCTGGCTGGCTTTTTGTGGTTTTTCCCCTCAAAACTTCCAACTCTCGGCTTTGTGTTTGAATTCCTCCCTGTAAGAACTTGCCAAACAATTTTCTGAGTTTACTGAAGATCACTGCTATTATCTGACTGTTATCATGATGCATGTAAATCCTCAGACCATCACTGCATCCACTCTTCTGTAGGACGCGAGCCATTGATCTGTCACATCAAGCCACTGCTGGCACATCACATCCTATGTCTCTCCCAGAAGTTCCCTCCTGGATGCAGTTCTCTGCTAACACACTAGTTCCTCCCTCCTGCCTCTTCCCTTCCTGTGCCTTACTGTCATTCCCCACAGGTATCATCTGCATGGTCTGAACATACACCACTTCAGCTAAATGAGGGACTATAATTGTATTAGCTCCTGGCAATAGTAATTTATTAAATTCTGGAAGATCAGCCACTAGAGGGAATCTAACACATCCTGCCAGCATGTTAAATCTCTCTCCCTTTGATCCCTTTCCTCTTACATGGTGGCATTTAGAATGGCTTTATGCAAAATGAAAATCTACTTTTACAACCTTTGATAGACAACAACTATTTGAAATGTCTGTTCTCTGCAATGAAAATATCTTTGCTGAACTGCAGCTGCTGTGGGTTATCTCTGAGAGTCTATTTCAGTCCTAAAATGAACACATATTAACTCCCTGTTGCTGTCTCTAGATGCAGTACTGTGCTTCCTAGGGCTCAGTTGTCCAGGCATCCCTGATGAAGTGACTTTTGCAGAAGCAAAAAAACAAAGCATGTCACAGACTAGCAATTTTGGTTGGTGTGTCTGCATCCTGATGAGTTTACACCTCCTGCTATATAAGGGAGAACACGGTAACAATTACTGAAGAAGGGGGAGTGTCTGCAGCTGGAAAGAGTGAAAAAACCTCAATGATTTCTTTAAAAACATCATCCTCCTGCTGAAGACATTAATGACGGAGAGGGGGTGCAACACATGATGGGGATGGGGTACAGACAGACAACCTTGAAAGCTCAGAGTGATTTGAACATTTTTTGGCCTTGAAAGTGGGAAAAAAAAAAAAAAAGAGTGCCCCTTTAAGTCCTACTGACGTACTGGGGCTGGTAACTAACTGCACCCTGCAGTTTGCATTACTTTTTTATGGTTTCTTGTTTTTATGGAGTGCTAAATGGCTTAATTACATTTTACTGGTTTATTCTGCTCACTTGCTCATAACCTCATTAATCTGGCACACACCATTTTCTTCCCAAAATGGAGAATACACAATCATTTTCATGTAATAGTATCTCTAGGTATGTGCCACTGTCTGGCAGGCATAATGTGGTTTAATTCACTATTTATTAGGAAATTATCAACTCTGCATAAAGGTGCAAGTTATGAATAAAAAGCATAAACTGGGCAGACTAAGCTCTTTAGCAGCACATAAGAATCCCAACTGATTTAAGTACTTGGTGGTGCTGGTGGAGTGGAAAGGATGCGCTGTTCAGTCTGTTTAATTATCTTTATTTACTTTTACAGGAGGAGATTGCTAGTGTTTACCCAGACACCTTTATAGGCCCTAACCGCATACCTTGCAAGATTGATCCCCCTACTATTTGGCCCAAAGCAGACATAGTGGGGTGTCTGGCTCTTTGCTAAATAAAAAGCAGAGGCACAGGGACTGCAGAGCCACCTCATCACACTCTTCACTGCGAGGCAGGTTTTATAAAGCAGAAGAATATTTTCTGCCATGTCCAGACTGATGCATTTTTAGGTTTTAGTGCTGCAGGTAAAGGAAAGTTGACTTGTTTTGACTTATTTTGGCTTATTTTGAGTGAGATATGGCACAGTGAAGCAGACTGAAAGGTCCAACCTCACAGAGTTCAAATACAAGACCAGGAGATTTGAGGATGAAATTGGATAGCTTCCCACCATCGCCCCCATTGCTTTCCCCTGTCCCTAAACAGCATTCACTCATTATTTTGGCTATTTAAACCAAGTGGAAATAGGATCTCAGTGTCTGTGAGCTTGGTGAAACAAACGGCTTCTGAAAATCTGTATTTCAAATAAGTGGTCTGGAGTAGAGACAAAAGGGCTTGTTTAAATTTAAATGCTGAATAGAAGGGATGTTCTGTCATGTCTCCGATTCCACCTTTGTGAAATGTTCCTACAGGAAAGATGTCGTGAAAACCTACTGGCCATTTCTGCCAATAGAAAAATTCAGTGAGACTTCTCTGGAAGTAAAATGGTACCTAGCGAGGGCTTTGGACTTCACTGGAGGCACTCTGTCAGAGTTTTAAGTGATGGCTGTCCTACCTATATCCCTCTATTTTGCAGCAAGATGGTCTGCAGGTTACGAGCATGTATGACACACGAACAGGGCTTACACATCGAGTTGTGTGATCAAATGCAGTGATTTAAAGACATTGCTGATGACTTAACATCTCCCCAAAATGTTCTATGTACTACTGTTACAAATAACCCTCAAGGCAACTACAAGTGAAAGTAATGGGAAAATTCCTTCCGAACAGCCTTGCCCTTTTCCTTCTCTTTCTTTTTTTCCTCGTTTTTTTTTGTCTGCAGCGAGCCAGCAGTACACTGGAAGGCAGCGCTTACCTGAAACAGCTGCCATAGAGACTTGAAATTAAAACTGGAGATGATCCAAGAACAGGCAGGGGTGAAGGCAGGGAGGAGCAGGATGGGCAGCAGCTTTTCAAACACAAATGAGGGCAAAAGGACTAGTCATTACACTAAAGAAGCAGGCCTTCTGTTCCAGGAATCTGTCAGAAAAATCTACTTTTTTGTATGAGTCATTGCAAAAAGCCCACAAAGTTGAGAGTGCCCTTTTAAACATCTCAGGTAACAGGTTTGCGTTGCATGATTCGAGAGGCAGAGACTATGATAATGGAAAAAATGACCCACTACAGATTTGAAAGACATGCGTTACTCTTTTTAAGCTAACTTTAAAAGAAAAAACATCTCCTTGCTAAATTGTGGGTTTTTTTTCTTTCTGATTGCTAAATTGATTTCTTCTGCTTTTTTTTTGGTCTTTAGCTATATTCTTCACTCATCTTTTTCTTCTTTTCCCTTTTTCTTTTAAAATCTTGGATGCCGTAAAAACTCAGTTTTGCATTTTTATTTAACCATATTATGTCAGAATGAAGCCTGATTATCTTCCTTAACTCCTGCACTGTTTGTTAGCTAAGGTCCCAATCCTGCAAACTCATTTGCACAATATAGCTCCAACTTCCTGACCCACCAGTGAGATAAACATTCCATGTAAAAAGACTGAAAGACTCAGTTCTGCTCAGTTCGTCCATCCATCTTGTAGACCATTCTATATTCTTTTTGCTAAGATGGCTCTTAGCTCTAAAATAGTTGCCATGTATATAGAGTTGGTTATTTTCTACAGCAGTTTATCTAAAGCAATAACAATCATAGATGGTTGTCCTCATTGGCTTGAGAAAAGTTGCCTTTAGCTTTCACACAGAGTGACTTCAACTGATAAATTATTCAGAAATAAAAGGGAAAAGAAATAGGGAAAACAATGCAATTAAATGGCTTTATGGCCTTAGCTCTTCTTTTTTAAAAACTAGAACTCCTCCAATTTGAATTCATCGCATGTGGTCAAACAGAAAAGTAACTTTTTCCTCTTATTTTTTATTAAATATTTATTATAAATCAAAGGAATTGCAATAATTCATAATTTAAAACTAAAGCCCACCACATTTGTATCGCTGCAGGAGCTAGTTTTCCTGCAAGAGCACTCTCGCACAACCAAAATTTCCCAACAACTCCAGTCTAAAACAAAACATGAGAAAGGGATAAAAATAAAAAGGCTCATCACAAGAACAACTATGCTGGGTCAGATAAAAAGTTTATCCAGTGCAGGATCCCATTTCAGATAGCAGCCAACAGCAAGTGCCTGAAGAATAGTAGAAAGACAGAGAAGCATGCAGTGATACTGTCATAGGCTACTCTCTCTGTGGTTCAGAGCCTCTGTATTTAACAGCCCTTGACAAGTCTCTCTCCAATGAACTTGCACAGTTGTCCCTTGGACCGAAGTAAAATTTTCTTTTGAATCTTCCATCTAACCACTCAGGTTGGTGCCTTGTGCTGGAAGACTCAGTGAACAGCT
Organism: Fregata magnificens; assembly: GCA_013389945.1. Lineage (NCBI taxonomy): Eukaryota > Metazoa > Chordata > Aves > Suliformes > Fregatidae > Fregata > Fregata magnificens. The sequence continues at coordinate 166,825 of WAAD01032549.1, read as the reverse complement.
GATCCCTATTTATCCTCTATATGCCCCATATGATTTAATAGACCTCTGAGATAACTTTCCTCAGTCATCCTTCTTCTAAGACAATAAAGACAGAAGAGAAAAGGAAGAAGAAATGGGATGTTATTTCCATGCAAAGTGGCTGCAAATTACTGCCATTCCAGTTAAAGAGCCTTTTCATAGAATCATAGAATCATTAAGGTTGGAAAAGACCTCTAAGATCATCAAGTCCAAGCATCAACTAACACCACCATGACTCCTAAACCAGGCCCTGGAGTGCCACGTCTATACCTTTTGTGAACGCCTCCAGGGTTGACGACTCCACCACCTCTCTGGGCAGCCTGTTCCAATGCCTAACCACTCTTTCGGTAAAGAAATTCTTCCTGATGTCCAATCTAAACCTCCCCTGACGCAACTTGAGGTCATTCCCTCTCGTCCTGTCGCTAGTTTCTTGGGAGAAGAGTCCAACACCCGCTTCCCTACAACCTCCTGTCAGGTAGTTGTAGAGAGCGATAAGGTCTCCCCTCAGCCTCCTCTTCTCCAAGCTAAACAGCCCCAGTTCCCTCAGCCGCTCCTCATAAGACTTGTTTTCTAGACCCTTCACTAGCTTCGTTGCCCTTCTCTGGACACGCTCCAGCACCTCAGTGTCCTTCTTGTACTGAGGGGCCCAAAACTGAACACAGTACTCGAGGTGCGGCCTCACCACTTCCAGCTGGTGATCCCACTACTGTCAGTGTTGAGAGTCTTGTACTATGCTTTATTTAACCCTGGGAACAAGCCTGAGACTATAGTAGTATCAAAGCGTTACTAAAAATTAAAAAGCAGCACCTTTACTGCCTTGCTGGTTATACAAAGAAGTTTGAGAATGTAAGTTAGGTGCGTCCTACCACATTTTATACTTGTTTTGCCTACTCAAGGAGTACTAAGAACCTCATTTTATTTAACCTGGCCTGACAGCATGAAAGGCCTGAACACAAAGATCAACCCCCTCCATGCAGACACCATCACAGCAAAACATGTTTGTGTGCAGGAGGTCAGTTCAGTACTCCTCTCTGATCGTACAACAGGTTGGGGAAAAGTCCATGATGGGGCACATCCTCCTGGTTTACCTCCTGGAAGTACCTCTGGAGCAGCCACACCAGGAGATCATCACATGTCTCCAGAGATGCTGAGCCATTAAAGCTGTCCCACTCATCTCTGAACCTCTCCTGTGACCAGGAGTTATGGCCCTTCCAACACTTAAATGGTAACTTTGGGGAACTTAAAAAAATTATTGACGTCACAGCTGAGTCCAGCCCGCAGATTTTTGGGATATATGCCTTCCCTGAAACCAGAACTCTGGTTTTTTTCTGTGGGCCAAACTCATCCTCTCTGTAGCTCCAGTTTTGCCAGCAGAATTACATCCCAGGATGAACTGAGCAACTTTCGATCAGCAGTTTTACAGCCTTTGGAGAGGCACAATCTTTATCTTTATCTTTAGGCACAATCAAAACAAAACAAAACAAACAAATCATTTTCTCAGTTCATGCTTTGTGAGTAATAATTATTATTTCACATGTACTCTGATACTTTAGGATTATCACTTAATTAGCTAAATATAAATAAAGAATTGGTGCAAGTCCCACCGGAGACTGCCCTTGGCTCTATGACGGATCCCCAAAAGAAAGCCTGGCAACAGGAAAAAGACAGCTCTAACAGCCACCTGCTTTGGATCTGGCATGAGTAGATGGACAGAGGCTTTTAGTCTCTTTCAGGATGCTACCCTGCACAGTGGGGTATTAAAAACAGCAGCTGTGGTGTCAACATGGTTCTTTGGAGTGCTTTCAAGCCTTGTTTCTTCTCCTCAGAACGGGTACATTTCAGGAGCTATAGATTAATTTCAAGAACGTGCACTGTACAAAAGGTTTCCTTTATGCTATATACACTTACAGTAGGTTATTATTTTCACATACGTTATCACAGAGTGCAAGCTGCAGATACACTGTGCTCTTTTCAAAACAAAACAGGCTCCCGCGTGTGCAACACTGTCAATACGGGTGTATCCAAAGCCCTCAGCGCAGCAATACCACGGCCCCCTTTCTGGAGTCTAGGAATATGTTTCCATGCAAACAGTCATTTGCATAGTAACAGAGAAGTGGATTTTAAACAACATGCAACTAATGTCATTTTCCACACCGGCCTGTTGTAAACGTCTTTACAGGACTAGTGGCTGGCGTATTTAAGGGCACTTCTCCGTGCTTTCCTGGTCTGTGGCAGTCTTAGGGAGTCAGGTCCTCTGACTGCCATTACGCTCCAAGCAAGCTTGAGCGGCTGAGAGGTCCTCAGCCCTCTGCCTGAGCAGATGCTATTCATCGACCACTGAACTATGGCCAAAGGCAGGCAGGAAAAAAGATACCCTATCATTTCCAGCTCTGTAGGCACCCCAGTCCCTGAGAAATAAGTGTAAACCAGGATGCAAAATGGAGCGCAGTTGAATGGGGTGAGTCTGGACCCTTCTGTTTTGCACTGTATTGCAAAAACAGGTGAAATTCAGTAGTGCCAGATGAGATTTGGGATTCTTTCTACTCTGTCACTGCATCCAAGGCTGAAGGAATATAAGACCTATGGGTCAAAACACGTGACAATACTTGTCTGAGACCCTGTGAAATCAGCCAGACATGTTTCTCACCATTTTACGGGACAGAAAGATGGAGGTGTACGGGCATGTAGTCACAGTAATCCAAGCAATTTTCTTAAATCCATCTGCTTACACTAAACGGTATTTTCTATTTGAAAACTTCGTAACATCAAACAAGAAATCAGGGCTACTGAGAGCATTATGTAGAAGTCAGGGCCTTGTAGTACAACCCTTAATATGCAAGGACCTGCAGACTTTCCATGCGGATGTCTGTGCGTGTGCCTGCAAAAGAAATGTGTACACGTTAGTGGCAGAACAGACATCTGCCCGGATGCAAATCATGTGAATCTTTGGTCTTTTGAAGCCACATAATGTCAGAACATAATTTCGCTCAAGCAAATGTTTGCAATTTAATTGCAAAAGTCTGGCCCTTGGTATTTTGGGAGTGAGGGATATGACACTCACAGATCTACCAATAATATTGGAGAAGGCAGGGAAAAATGGAGACAGGGAAAACACACAGCAACTTTTAAGTTTTTGGCTTTAAGAGACCTTCAAAAATACCTTTCTACTCCTGTATGAAGAAGCTGGCAACCATAATAGAAATGGATTTTAATTGCTCCGTTCACTGCTTTTTAGTAGGATAGCAATTTACTTTGTGTGCTGACTAAACGCAGTCTGAATTGATAGGCGCCCTGATAGAAACTGCCAAGATACTAGATCATTCTACGCAAATATAGGTATTCAAAATTAGATGAGGTCATTTTTGTCACTTGCTTTATCTCAAGTTGCTAGGGTAGTGCTAATAAAGGGTTTTGAAATCCTCTCTGCAGCACAGCATCTAAATCACAGAACAGTATTTTATTTTCCTTAAATGAGCAATTAGTATTAGTCAGCCAGGAGAGCAACACGGCATAGTTCTTGCAAACTCTCCTTCCTCTCCCATCCTTCTCAGCTTTATGCACAAAAGGCCCGCTAACGTACAAATGCAGCTATAAAGGAGACCCAAACGCACGGCTACGAACGCGCCGCGTGCTATTTCCCTCCTGTTGGTGCATCCTTCAGCGGGCAAATGTGAGAAGCGGGTACAGCACCAAGGACTTTGCTGCCAGTTTCCCTCCTCCGCCAGCTGGGAAGAGCGACGGCAGGGGCGGAGGAGACCGAGAGGCTGGTCCTCATCTCCCCAGCAACAAACCTGCCACTTGGCTGACGTTCCACTTGAGCGGCCTGCCGGGACGGAGAGGAGCCTGTCCGCTCTCCGTGGGGGCCCGCTGGTCACCGCTGCTCCACTGAGCTGGCAGCCCGCTTCGCTGGTGCGAAATGGCAAATTAAAACCACGGCAAACTCTCTTCCAAGTAAACTGAATTAAGTAGCAGGCGGGAGCGCCTCGGAGCAGCTTCCTGTGATCAGAGCACTTAGCTGGCATCACCGCCGATAAGGGAGCGCAGGCGGCACTGCTATTTATTCTCCCTTTGCGGGCTTGATCTTATTACAGAAAACAAATTTACCAAACACGAATTATCGCTAAAATTCTTAATGCTCTGGCAGAGAAGAAAGTCAGATGCAGACTCTAGTAAATACGTACGGCTGTGGGCGAGGGTGCTTCTCCTCGGCACACTGCGCTCCCAACTTTCGGCTATGAGCTGCTGCGAGAATTATTTCAAAAGACAGGCTGCAGAAAAAGGATCAATTAATCTGCCGAGCGAGTTTTCAAATCCATTCTCAATGCCACTGATAGCCGGAGACCCCCTCCCTGTGCTTGGTAATTACCCCAATATTTCCTGCACGCTTGTTTAAACGGCTTACACTTGGGCTGCCTGTGAAGAAGAGCTCTCCCTCTGCCGATCTGAGGCAGGGGAGAAAGGCAGCTTGCCTTATCGCTCCGCTTCACTCCATCTGCAGCCAGCGGGGGGGCTGCCTAATCGTTGTCCCTGGGACAGGGGACGAGCAGGCTGGGGGACGCAGATAGATGTGACACCAAAGGAGACTGGGACTTTCCTACCGCTCCGGTGCCGCAGAAAACTCATCACGCTCTCGCCGTTTCAAAGGCGAACCAGGAACCCCTTTAAACCGGAGGCCTGTCCCTTAATTATACAAATGCAGCGATCAAAGTTATTATCTGTCCTTACAAAGGCCGGAGCTTTAATTGAATGGTGTGTTGCTACCTTTGAGAGAAAGTGCTCAATCCTCCTGGAGAGCAAAGTGGCAGGAGGGGGGGAAATGGAAAAAAAGAAAGCGAGCGAGAGGAAAAGAGCGAGGGGAAGAGAGATGGTATTTAACAAGCAGGCTGCTTTATATGGAAATGTAATGAATACAGTTGATAAAAAAAGGGAGAGACAAAAGTTGTGAAGTTTCAAGCTGTGAAAGAACTTCAAAGTGTATTCAAATGTCACACTGATTTTTCTTCAAATCTCTACATAGTAAGTTTTTCAAAAGAGGAATATGATCCCCTATTTTATCCACTAATGTTTTATCTACAAAAAGGGGAGAAAAAGCACAGTGTTTTCCTTTCACATGATATAATCCCTATATTGGAAGTCTTTATCTTTTTTTGCTAACCAAAGATTTCTTCCGTGTCTTTGCGAACGGTGACGTCTTCACCATATTTGTGTATTGTACGTTAAACTCTGAAGAATTTCGGGTCCAAGACCCTGCTCTACACTGAGATAAATGGGGGCAAGCCATACCACGGCGGGACGCCATTACCACAGTACTCCAAGCCAATGATAGTAAGACAATACTTCTTTCCCTGGAAAGAAATGATGGCACACCTCTGGGAGCAATCTTCAAAGAGGCACGAACCAATACGGCTTTGTATCACGGTGGTCATACGTCAGCAAAGTGGCACATTAAAACTATGCTAATTATTAAGGCAGTGACACAACCCAATAGGAACAATTTAATTCTAAATCAAAATTGACAGCATGACTACCTTCACCTTGAATAGCCTACCACGGATCTAGTCACCGGGAAGAACCCATTTTATGCCCCAAAAAACTGACTACCAGTAGTTTTACATGCCCACTGCTTTGCATGATAGCTTGGTAGAAATTTCAGATAGCACCTCTGAGAAGCAGAGCATAATTAATGCAAAAAAGTCATTAGAGGGAACAAAAGCCATTTTATGGTAAATTCTGAATATCTACAGCTCTTCTTACAGCCTGAGCTCCTATAGCAATGCAAAGGAGATGCTTATGCAGCACTCACAGTATAGGGATTACTCTGTAAACATGCAAACCTCAGAGAGAGGCATGAAAAGAAAAACAAACGTATTATATTTCAAGAAATCATGATTTCTAAGCTGATTTCAAAGTTTTTGAGTGAGTGGTTCATAGTCTGCCAAAGATAGCTTTCAGTCAGAGAGACTACTTCAGACTTTGATGCTGCTCTGGGAGCCCACCGCATATCAAACAAATTCTGCTGAAGGCCATATAATACTGGAAGGAAAATACGAGATAAAAATAAGGATCAAACTGGATCCCAATGGTTGTATCTTTGTTCTGTGGTGCCCTTTGCAGTCCTGGCAATAGGTGTAAACCTTGGCTGCCTCCTGGCCTTGTAGGGGCTGCATCCCCTTGCAGACTAGAGAGAAACCTGGGTGTGAACAGCATAAGGAGCACTCCAGTGCATCCCTCACTCAGGATAATCAAGGCATTAGGACTGCACAAAGACCACTGAGCACACCTGCTTCAGGTGACTCACGTGAATTGTTACACGTGGCAAAAGAAATTGAAGCCTTTGCTTGGGGAATTTTTTTCTTTTTTTCTTCTTTTTTTTTTTTTTTGTTCTTAAGATTTAGCCCTCTTACTGAGAAATCACAGAAATGGAACACATTCTCTTCTTTACCATGTCCAGTTCCCTTGCACATGGATTTCAGTGCTAATACTATTAAATCCAGACAGAATACGCTCAGATTTGTGTGGACAGTGGCCCAGAATTTGGATTTCTTACTTAAAGAGATTTGCATTTGGACATCAGCTGGTAGTGGGAAGGGTGCCTCAGTCAGCTGCCTAAGGTTGCTCCTTTGTGGAGGAATCCTAAACCAAGGTGATATAGGGACAGGGTCTCAACTATACCTCTGCCTGAGACTCTGTAGCTGTTGCATTTTGTGGAAGGGCAGGCAGGTGTAAAATATAGCAGTGTTATGCCAAAGTACTTGTGAAATAAGGATCTCTTCAGCCAGAGGAAAGCTGTAAGAGTGTGTCTTTCAATGAGTATTTTGAACAGTAAAAATTACTATTGTAGAATACAGAGTTTGCAGTGAGAAAAACCTGTGGATACATTTCTAGTTAAGCAGATATGACTTTTTTTCAAACACTTCATCAGCAATCCTTACATGCCCAGGTGGCGTTCTGCACTCCTTCTGCCGACAGCTTTGAAGGCAAAATAACCATTAACAAAATAACCCGTCAAAATCCCTGCTATAGGAACAGTGCCACTGCTGGCTGTGGGGCAGCCTTCCAGGACTGCTTGAGGAAAACTTTTGGTGTGGTCAGTATTTGCAAGAATCCCTTCTTCCCCAAGCCCTTGCAGTAGGAATAAAGCAGGCCTTCAGCTATATCCTCCTGGGTCATCTGTAGAAAATAGATCCAGTCCTGCCACACAGGGATTCCAGCGTACTTTCTATGGGGGCTTAGAGTCTATCTAATGCGGATACAGATGGGATATGTAAGCAGCCTGCACCAAGGCTGAATGTATGATGCCTACAAAAGACAAAACAAATGTTAGGAATGTGGTTTTGCAGATACCCTTAATGGCTGGTCCTCCTGACATGGATGTAGCAGCACAGGATGGATGGACCCACCGTGAATGAGACCTAAAGAGAAGAAATCCAGACGGAGCGAGTAGACACCACAATGACACAGCAGAAAAGAAACAAAGAATTTATCTTTCCCTGTCCAAAGCATTCAGATGAATGAATAATGCTTTTAAAGCTGTCAGTCCTCTTTGGCTTTTTACACAACTCCCAGTGGCTTTTTGCTGAGTGTGTGCTCCTCTTTCTGTGACCACTTTCACCATCTCTGCTCACAATTCAGTTCCTGTAACTTGCTCATGCAACACTAATTGGTGAGATTTTCTCAACAGGTGGTTCAAGCCCCAGGAATACCTGCTAAATTTCTAACACAATTGGAGATAAGATCTGAATAATAATAAACGTAATTCTTCATCCCTATACGGAAATACAGATTTGTCTTGCTCCTGCTTTGTAATACAAATATCTGCTTCTTAAGAAAAAAGAAATATGCCCTTCTTGTGCTACATTTTCAGTTGCCTACGAGATAATTCACACAAACTTCACAGGGAGAGGTTTGTTTGTTATTTAAATTCCACTGATGGAAAATTTATCGGAAGCAGAGCAGGATGCACTGAATTACCTATGGTTACTGGCTGAGGTAAAGGATTCTTTTGGAGGCCATGGAGTAGAAAGGGTTGCCACCAGACCTAGGGACCATTACAAATCTTAACTCATTCATGCTCCATTTGCAAGATGTATTTCCTTCACCTTGCCTATTGTAATGTAAGCAAGGACATTGCATTTTAAAGCAAAACAAAAATCTTACCATGACAGACTTTACAACCGCAGTTTTGGACACCTGGTGTGATAAACTCCTTCCCTGCTGCCTCCCCAGACGTTAGCTCCTGTTAGCGTTGGGAGCCTTCATTTACATTATCCAGCTTAGTAATAGCAAACTCTCCCTCCAATGAGCCCCTCTTGTAGAGACTCCTTTCCAGAAGCTTTTTAAAAAATCCAGGAAAGTTAGAGCCATTCAGTTACAAATTTTTCTAGACTGGAATTTCCTACACAATTGCGGCTGTTTTTCTTCCAAAGATTTCTCTCACACTAGAGAGCCATTATTTACCCCTGTGGGAGATGCCATGGTTTGGTCTAAAATTATAATAATCTAATACTTGGACTATAGTCAGATTGTTAGTAGATTTCCTTGAAACTGAGATTAAGCTCATCAGGCTGCAATTCTTGAAAATGATCTTTTATTCAGTTAAAAAAGAATAATAACTTTTATTCTAAGCACAAGCATTAGGCTGGATTTTCCCTTTTAAAGGGAACAGCTGCTATTTTTAATGATTTATTGCCAGTATCTTCCCTGTTTCGCACTTTATTTCTTTCAGAACCCCCCAATGAATACCATCTGGTTCAAGTGATTTACTACACTTGCATTTCATGAGCTGCTCCGCGACATCCCAAATTAAGACAAGGAAAATATAGTCTGAGTTTCAGGAAAATCTTTCTGACAGATCTATTAGACTACGGAGTAATTTTTCAGTGGGAGTCTCATTGTCTGAGACATTTATAGCAAGACTGGACAAAGCATTGGTAAAATATACTGCAGGGGACAATTCTGCATTAGCAGAAGGATAGTCTAGGTAGATGGCTCTGAAATTGAGCTGGTCAGAAAAAATTTTAAGGGAACCATTTTCTGTCAGAAAATATGGTTATGACAAAACTTAAAATACTTTGCTAAACTGTGTTGATTTTGCCGAATATTATTTTGAAGAGGAAAAAAAGGGGGAGAATTTTAATGTCATAGTGTCATATTGCAGTCTTTTCTGAATAAAGAATTTCATTTTTTCCAGGAAATATTTATTTATCCCATTTCTGGACTACATTCTGAAACGGAAATCAAAATAAATGCAAAATATTTCCAATAACCCAAATTTACTATTCTTCCCTCTAGAATTGTACTTCCTAGAGAAATACTGAAAAGCATAGTTTTGTTCCAGTCAAAAATGAAAGCAAATAAGAAATATCATATAGCTTCATCATTGAAAATTGCCTTCCAACACACTTCTGAAAGTTTTCCATGGCAAATGTAATCTGTTTATGTTCCACGTTTATGACACATTTCTCTGCATTGGCCCTTTCCCTATGTCATTTCAGTGCTTAGTGCCTCAGTTCCTTCCAGATTAAAAGGAGAACAGGAATGTGCATTTTGCTCTGAGAAGCAGAACTGAAAGGCACTTCATAACAGCATATATTTTTACTAGTGAATATCTTTCTCATTCCCTGTGGTTTGGCTGCTTCATTGTCCTCAGGTTGCTTTGCAGTTTGGTTCTGCTTTCATTGACGTGCTTTATCCTTCCAGCTATAGTATAATTGGAAATCTTAATCATGGTTGAAATCACTCTGAAGACAGATGTGGAGAAGCAGTCCAACTCTGAGGTGGATTGGATATTTTTTCTAAAGCTTGGCTGGTCACAAAAGTTCCTGGAAACCTTTCTGTCTTCTTCAAGAGTAGGAGACAAAATACAGCTTCCCTTTACAAACAAATCAACTTTCGAAAGTGTCAAAGCCCCATATTTATTTTTGAAGTCCTGGGATCTGGCCAGTGCTTAATAGCTTTGAAAATTACTGTCCTTAGAAGCAGAAAGTCTCTATATTTGAAGACTGCCAGTTGCTTCACCTTTCTAAAGGAAGCAGCTTTCTGAAAGTGTTCTGTTACTCCTTGATCTATGGACCCTATTGGGTCTTCCCCTCCTTTAATCACTATTTGAAGCCTAATATCTTCCACAAACTAAACCAAGAATCTGCAAAAAGCAAAGACTCCTGGACTCCCACTTACTTTCCTCCCACAGTGAGTTTCTTTCCCTTTCCTCACAAAAATTCTTTCTTCTTCCACCAAGAAAATTATCTCCTGCTACCGGTGGCAAACCACCTTGCTGTCTCTAGCGAGCCCTGGCTGCTTCCCACACACATCTTGCCTCCTTGGAGAGGGTCTGAAAGATGGGAGGGTTCCCTTCCTGCTTTGTGAGATCCATCTGTGTTCCATGGAGGACTGGAAGAGTGAAGCATTCCCATCCCCATCTGCAGAACCAAACTTATAGGTAACTATCGCCGTTCAGCAATATCTTAGCAACTATGTGATCATACCTTGTAAGGGTAAGGTTGCTAAGGTCCCCTAGCTACCATGCATAGTTTTAAGGATCTTCGTCCACTCCTAAGCTTTAACACAGCAGAAGATGGTCACAAACTGGGCATCTTCTAGCACTGCCTTATATGTGTATAATAACCCTCTTCTGCTCCCCATCAAGAGACACAGGCTTTTAACAGGGTATGGAGAAAGACCGTGCTCAGTGGCCCTGCTTGACTGCTTTTTAACAAAGACAAATCTGAGAAATAGCTACCTAGTAGCTCCCACAGCCTTGAGAGAGAAACTCTTCTGAAGCCAAGCTACAGCACAGAAGGGGGAAGGAGTTTTCTGGGTTCTTTTATAGGCAGTAACTTTGAGTAATAATGTCCCATGGTTCATTTGGTGGGAAGCGAGAGAAAAGGAAAAGTCCCAGATAGACAGAAAGAGGTAGGAAACGTGATTGAAATTTTCTGAAAGATTTCTTGTCATAATGCAAATAGCCACACCAGTGGTGTTTCCTTGCACACCATGCAAGGAAACATTTGTTTCAGCTTCCTCTGTAACATCTGCTGTAGGAGTCAAGTCACAAGGACTTAACTGTACTTAACGTAACATAAATGCACCACTCTCACACATTCTTGACACACCCCTGGATTGCTGTAGGCAGTATTTGAATTCACTGCATAGCTTTTTTTCCTTGTATTTTGCATGTAGGGGAGAGGTGAAACACATCGTTCGTATGTGAATACAAATACATTGTGCTTGTATATACTTATGTGAATCTTTTGCATAAATACAGCCTATTTTTATTTTGGCCCTTGCTGGGAGAGGATTGATCCTTTCTGATGGCTCTCTGCCCCCAGAAGGGAGCTGTGTCTTCCCAGCTGCCAGCCAGCACATAACCTGTGGGTATCAAGTGACCTACAAGGTGTTTACTTTCTGCAGCAGTGTTCATTCCGGTTGTTGGGTATTTCCCTTGCAGTTTTAAAACCTGATGTTCAGTGACCACACCAAAAGGGACTTTGTCAGTAAGGAATACAGGAAGGCCTAAGTGTCCCCCTTAGAGGCTGGGGTGAGGCAGTCCGAGGGACCACAGCCATTTCGAGGGCGTGCTGTGCAGAGAAGACTTTAACTCACATTTCCACATCATGTTCAGCCCTGTGATGGTGGAGCAGTGAACCTGATGCTGGATATTACTTATGCTTTCAGTTTTAACATCAGAATTCAGCAAATAATAATAAAAAAATTATAGTCGAGAATGAACCTATAAATTACTTCTAGCATACGTAGTGCAGTCTGCCCGTCATGAAATACCTGTGCATATCTGTGATAAAAATAAAGTGTCATTAATCTGCTCATTTCAATCCCTTCATTCAGATCCACTATTTGATAATTAGTTTTAACTACTCTTAGTATGTTACTCTTGCTCACGTCCATCCACACACTACAATGCCTGGCATTTAGTAGCAAACTCGAAAGAGATTAATCTTCTCAGGACAGGACTGAGCTCATGTGCTGGACAAGCATTTCCACTTCTCTATGGGAAGTAAAATATTTCATTTTCCAGTAGCCTCACACAATATTTCAATCCTCAGTTAACATCAAGGCTTCTTTTTTAATGGACGTTAAACACACATACATACACATGTTCAAATTTGTTGTCCAGAACATGCTAGAAAAAGGACTTCAACACTTCCAGATTAAATATCATCGTATACTGAAATAGTAATGATTAGCAAAGTAAGCAGGCATACCAGTAGCACCTGAGTCAGAGAAGAATAGTTGAAACTATGTGCTAGAGTCAATGGATCAGGAAGCATATTCTTATTTCACCTTTGATCTAAAAAGTATAAATGAAATCACTTGCCACTCTACTTATGCAAAAGCAAAATTAAGGCAAACATTATCAGTTTCATTGAATCTGCATTAGGAAGGCCAAGTCTCCTGTGAAAACAGTGCTGAAGTATAATGGAGGGGCTAAGTTATTGCCAGATTAACAAGGTCAAGTTTTAAATAACAGTGGTTATTTCAGATCCAGGGAATGCTATTAAAGTTAAAAGCAGTTATAATGCAACATATAATGCAACATATAATGCCTTTGCCTGTTTTATTTACATTTTATTCCTAGCATGCAACAAAAAGGTTACAGAAAAATAGCCACCTGAAGGCAAAAAGGAATTTCATTATGATTTAACTTTTAATTATTTAGTGTTAGATGGTTAGATTCTGACACTCTTATTCACATTAGTGCCTTAGTCCAGAAATACTTTAACTAATTTCAACTGTAGTATGTCTTTGCCTCCATAAAATCAAGAGGATGGGAATCTGACTTTTAAATTCTGTAGGAAAAAATCACTGCAGTGTATTCTGGATCAGATCTACTGATTGATGTTTTTCTGTCCCACAGGGAACAAGACAAAATATTTCTAATTCTTCCTTTGGTTAGCAGATGGGTCTTTAGATACATAGCTGACTTGATGAGTGGACACACTGTCAGTAAAGCGTTATCTTTGGACATATACCACTTACCATAAAAGGAATATTCTATTAGCAAGCTAAAAAAATTCATATTTCATTTCCACTATACAGGAGAGGTGAAAATCAGAGGAGAACATTGCAACCTACCTGCAACTAGCCGCTCTGTTCATTGATTGTCTATAACGCAAACAGAAAACACAGTTCTCAACAAGTAGCGTGCATAATTCTGCCCATTTCCCGCTCCTGTAATTCCAGCAAATTCTGTGAAGTTACCGCTAGACTATGTAAAGGAAAACCAAAGTCAAAACAACTCCATTATATATCTTCTTCTGCTTAAGTCAATTAATTTGGAGTGGCAGCATACAAGTAACCTTATTTGTTTTATTTATGAGTTACTTGTCTCAGGTCTCACCTTCTAATAGGAACTTAGGCCAGTGGTTCTAAATACATGGCTTCTTGAAAGTGAATGTTAGTGCTCCTGAGAGACACTGCAATTTGATTTCTGATTCCAGGTCACAGGACTATCAAGTGAGTTCCTGTTTTCTCAGTTTTCTGGGCAAGCAGGTCAGGGGGTGTCCTGTGAGACTGATTAAACTAGACAAAAGTGGATCATGCTCTGGTCTGGATAAAAATATGTGCTTGAGAATCATAGCGTTAAAAGCTAATGTTAGTCCAAATAGTCTTGTGAGGGGTGGGAGAGCTGGAATGTTACCTGCTTACAAGAACATTTTCATTACTATAAATCTGTAGTTTCATCTACACAGAAACACTATAAAATGCCTATTGGAATATCTGCATGCCACAACCAGATTCATTATCCCATTTTAAAATGCAGCGTTAAAACCAGTGCATTAGCTGAGGTCATTACAGTCCTGCTCTCAGATCATTTCAGTGCTTACGCTAATTAAAATGATGGCATTATAAAAGAAGAAACCTATCCCGTGAGGCTCAAAGGCTCAGAACCAAAATGGGCATTCCAGGTTGCTTCTGGAGAGCTTTTGGGGAGCAGGAATTACACGTCCATGGCTGCACGCTCCTGTCATCTCCCCTGAACCGGGCTGCCCTTGGTGCCGTGCAGGCACTGTAAGCCTAGGGGCATAGCTACTCTTCGCCACCAGGAGAGTCATCCAGGTGCAAGTATAAACACATTTGCAGAAGCTGGTGTCCCAGGCAACAGAGAAACATTGGCAACTAAACATTTGCTGTTTTACCTTTTCAGGGGAAGGACAATCTTAAGAGAAGCCACCTGTTTCTTGATTTCTGCAGTCTCTATTGTGGTAGACACTGGTAAAACCCTGTATACCACTTCAGATCAGCTGACTTTCCTGTGACTAGTCTGGATCATGAATACCTCCTTTAAACATTTTTAGACACTGTGTGAATCGATTTACCACCAGATACGGATAATTTTTTTTCCTAATTTTTTAAAAAAACTCAGCTATTTTTTCACTAGCATTGGGGTAAAATGGCGAAAAAATGCTAACAAATACTAAAAGCCAACTAGAAGATTCTCCCAGGTGCCACTGTCCCCCATTGCTACCAGAAGGCAACAAACCAGTTCACACTAAACGCCATGTTACATTTGATTTTTTGAAAAATTCCAAAGTGAGCCTTTTTAGAATGCAAAATTACTTTTGCTCCTCTAACCATGGTTGACAACAAAAACCCAAGTCTGATACAGTTTTAACACCTGTAAAAATAGTTATTTTCCAAATACTGTTGACATATTGCTGTTTCAAAATCTACTAAAGGTTATTATGAAATGAGATTTATATATTAAGTGATCTGATTGGCTGTTATGACTTAATAGCTAGCTATTCATAATAAAATCATCATGTAGGTAAGATATAACTAGCCTCAACTTCTTAGCTTTACAGAGAAAATAATCTCGTTATGAAATTCAGTTTTTAAAGCTTCACAGACAAAAAAAACAAATATGAAAAGGAAAAAGACTCATCAGTTTTTAAACGTATTTCATTCACGAGAAGTTACTGAAGCAGAACATGAACCAGCCTGTTGCTAGTTTCATGAAAGAAAGAGTGAAAATGTAGTTCAGACCTTACTTTTCAAAGAGATCATGTTCTATTTTCTGCTCCTTCTTTGATAAATTGTATCAAGAACATAAAAACTATATTGGTCATGATTATAAGAGATTATATTATTTTATAGCTTCATACACAGAAAATTGCTATGGTGTTTCAAAGCAAATAAAAGACTATGCACAGAAATTACGCAATTTCAAAAAATGAGCAGTAGAATTGATTTTCATTGAGTGGAATACAATTTTAATGGCTGAGATCAGAAATGTAATTTAGTTTGTATCAGAACTTCATAATTTGGGTTATAAGTAAAGACTCACCTTCCCTAGGGGACAGGTCTAGATGAGTTTCTCATAACTGCTTAAGTAAACTTGAGTTAGGCAGCAAGCAGATTTACTTGAATTAAGAGAGAACCACATACTCTAACATGATGACTAACTCCGATGCCACTGTATATTAAGTTAGTGCAGAGTGCGGGGAATTTTTCTGGGTGGTTTGATTTGCTTGTTTTTCAGCAACACATCTAATCTGATATAAATATTGCTGTGGATGCCTTAGAGCTTGTATACATAGAAACATTTTCCCACCAGCTACAGAGCAAATGCAGTTTATTCCCTTAAACCTATGTCAGTATAATTCCTCCAGATGGACTCCAGCCCTGCATAACAAGGAGTGGGTCTGAAGTAATGACTTTGATTAAAAAGCTCTGTTTCGTAACCAACCCTTAAATCACCCACACGCCAGAATTAGATATTTTTATTATAGAAGGTGTTAGCAGTCATAGGTCAGAGAAAAGGATGGGATCCAAAAAGAGTCAGGAGTCAATTAGACATAAAGATGCTGTTGCAGATGGTGGACTCATGTAAGTCTTCTGTGCAATAACAAATATCAAGGAAAAGCATGGGAAAATGCCACTATGGTGGATAAGGTTATAGGATGCAGGAAAGACTAGAAAAAGAGGAAAATATAGTTTAAGACTAAAAATTAGTAAGTTATCATTTTGATAGGCAGAAAAGAATAACTCAAGAGCAGTGGGTGGACTGATGCATCCCATTGACGCAAGAACATTGTGGCACTGAACTGAAATTTTAATCCTTCAGCTGTGGGAGGGATGAAAGACGACTGGAAGAGAGGAAGAGATACCAGGCAAGGGCTCCATGGAAGCAGAGTAGCAGACCACATCACTTGTATCAGTTTCTTCTGATTGGATATTGGGGTATGTGTAGGCTCTCAGACCGCAAAAGCTCCAAGTTCCAGGCTTGGGGACACACCTCAGCTCTGTCCGGACTCTACACTGGATCAAGACCCAGGCATGGATCCGACCGCCCTACCACTGAGGCAGCGTGGCAAAGCCATTGAAAGGATACCTGGGTACACACCCCAAAACCAGCCTCAGGGCATGTTACTAAGCATCTTATTTTGAACAAGGTGGGGACCAGGACCCTGTGGCAGGCTGTGCTCCTTGCCAGCCACTATGTGTGTTCCCAGCGAAAGACTGTAGGAAGTTAAAAAAGAAACTGCTTGAGAAAGCAGCTCAACTTCTGATCTTTAGTTTACCTTGGCTTGCATCCAAGATTCTCAAAGGAAAAATGATATCTTAAAACTTTAATTCAAAGGCTGCACAGTATTCTCAAATATATTCAGTAAAGGGGATAATGTCAGTATCAACAACATTTAGAAGCACTGAGTAGAAATTTGTATGTTCTTTTGAAATAAGTATATTACCTAAAAAACAGTGTTTCTCTTGCCAATTTCTAACTGAAACATGCCCTAAGACTGTGAATTTTAGGCCCTTCTGAAATGGGGTGGCAAAGTTAATTTTTATATAAGTTTCCTTTAAGTGATACCACTCCATTTATGGAAATGACAGCGGAGTCTACTTTGTTTGTTTGTTTGCAAACTGTCTTTGGTATTATCTGTCAAACCTCAGTTAAACGTACCTTGGTATCATATAAAAAGTGTGCATATGCATCAAGTAAGCAGAATAGTTAATTAGCTGAATATGCCAGCTCCATATGAATATTCATTGGCTCAGTTACACAACAGGTAATCAACTATTCCGTTTATGAATTATGTCAATAGTGCCATCAGTTACTGTGTATTTTCTCAGAAAGCGATTTTTAAAAAACATTCTAAGCTCATAGTTCAGGTCTTTTGAGAAGTATACGCACACATACATACCATATATACGTATTTAGAAGTATATATATACATATCTGAAATTATTCTGGGGCTTCTGAACACCCGTACACATTCAAAAATGTGACACTGCGTGTGCTTCTCAAACCATCAATGTGACAGTGCCATGTGCTTCTCAAACCAACCATCAATGTCACACCCTACATGGGGTTCAGCACGTAGAAACTGGACTTGGCAGCTCACACTGAGTGCTGTTCATACACTCAGGACTCAAAGCTGTGAGTACGCAGCACCACGTGGCACCACATTTTGTGCAAGCCCATGGGACACTTATGCAACCAGATGAAAGGCATGCAGAGTCAGTACTTGTAGGAAAAGTTGCTCCTTCAGGCTAAAAGGGGAGTAGGAAAGTAGAGCATGGCAGGGGGAAAACCATTTCTAATGCAGAAGCGAAGAACTATCTGAATTTAAAAAACAAACCAATCTAAAATTTTGCTTTGCTTGTGGTTAATTTATATGGACAGAGGTCATGTATTTTTTCATCCTTCATTTCATGGAGTTATGATTTAAAAGCAGCTGTATTATCCTACAGCTCTGCTGAAACTTGTCATTATTTACTCCTGTATGCCACCCCTTACGGTTGTTGTGTTGTGTGTGAAAATGACCACAGAAGATGACAGAGAATGAGTCCCTACATCTCCCTAGAGCTCATCCGTATTTCTGTGGCATTTTCCCACTATAACCTTTAGTCTCTTCCTATTCAAAGCCCTAGCGATTAAGAATTAAATTGCTTGTAAGGAGATGCCTTGCATCACTGAACTGTTCTTACAATTACTGAAAGGCCTCTGAAAATTCCCAATGGTGGCCAGTGTATTTCTCCTCCTGTGGGCACCTGCCACACAGTTTCAGGACCGGGCGAAAAGGGAACATAGAGGAAAGCAGAAGCTGTGCCAGAACCAGAGCAAGTTACACCCACAGGGCTGGTGGCTGTGGGCAAAAATGACCAGGCAAAACCAAACCCCAGTCTATACGTCAATACAACCCCTGTTGCATTGTTAGCTCTCACATAGATATGTAAGTATTTATTGTTGTCTCTTCTACAGATTAAAGGTCACTTGTGTCCATAAATTCTGAACAGGTACATAATCAAATTGTGAATGTTCATTGTCATACTTAGCTTTATAACAAAAACGCAGTGTTATTAGCATCTGTTCTATATGATCTTTATTGCGGACTGCAGAGAGAAATGTTAGCTGGTCTCTCTAAGCTGCAAAAATAACGGTTCTCAGGAAAGATGTAAGTCAGGGTAACTAGCATGTTCCCTAAATATATAATATAAATATTGTAAGATTTTTTAGGATTCTTTCCAGTTTGTTTGAAGATTAGTGAAACTCAAAGTATGCATAGTATTTCCTTTAGTCGCAGGAATCATCGTGTTTACAAATCATTTCCTTGCATTATGGCAATCACGCTCTATTAAATCAGTTATGATTTCCCAAGTCTTAAGGAACAGTAAACAAATAGTATGTAATTATGTAATTGAAAATATTATAGTATATATGGGAGCAGAAATAGTGGCCCAGAAGGAAGTTTTGATTCTAGTATTTCTTTAATTTTGAGAGATTGCTGTGTATGGGCAGGTCAGAGAAAGGGAGGCGGGTGTGGCATTTCACAGGACTCAGAAAAAACAAGCCGTTCCCCTGGCCCTGCTTCTCCTTCACACTGCCTGACACTGGGCTGTGACTTCACAGGATCACAGACTGGCTGATGTTGAAGGGACTTCTGCAGGTCATCAGGCCCAAACCCTCTGCTCAAGCAGGGCTGCCTAGAGACAGCTGCCCAGGACCACGTCCAGACAGATTTTGAATATCTCTAAGGATGGAGACTTGCCACATGCGTGTTTGCCGTTTGGGCTAATGGCACAACTGATGACTGTGTAACACAGTTGTAATCTTACATGTGGATCAAAACTGTTAGGAAATGAGAACCATAAATATTTCATGATAGCAAATGAATGGAGAGAAACGGGAATCGGTTCTATTGCTGCTGCTCAGTACAGGGGGATCTAGTGAGTACAGGCACTTCTGCTCATTTCCCCAGACTTTGATCTGTCTCCCTTAGGCTTACATAATTTATCCCTAGTAAACCCACAGCCTATACCCAGCTTTTCACAGTCCCTCAAATCCTTGCATCCAGCTTCATTTTCTCTTCTCTTTCAGTTTGCTGCCTCCTTCCCCTTAGTATACTCTGACTTTCTTTACAGTCAGACACAAATTAGTCACACAGACGTTGTCATGCCTGCTTACCACTGGCTTCTGGCTTTCTTCTTTCTTAGTTGTCCAGTCTTCTTTTTTTTCTGGGTGCTATTTCGTCTTTCTGTTTCCCCAATCCCAGCATTTCCTTGATACCCTGTATGATTCCTGTTCATCTTCTCGTATCATTATTCTCATATGTGTTTTCCCCATTCATCTAATTCCTGTCTTGATTAAATTTTGTGTGTCCTACACAAACACCCACACTCAACAAAAACCCAGTCCCAGTCTATCGTAGCTTGTCTTCCTACCTCCTTTTCCTTGAATCCCATAGCTGATCCCTTTTTTCTAACATATGCTGTAATACCTTGTTCTTAAAAAGGTCTCCATCCTGAAGTTAGAACAGATGCAGCGTTTTCAAGAACAAATTTCTGACGTGCAAGCTCTCAAAAGCTTATAACCTTGGACAGCTTGTCCTGTACCACAGTTCTCCATGCCCTCAGTTGTGCTGACACAACTCTTTATTAAGCTCATGTTAAACCAGATCACTGAAGCCTCCAAAACAGAAGTGTTTGGCTGATCTGACATTTTCCCCAAGGTATTTGAGGAGAAATATGATCAACATAGAAAATGTCAATCTCCATATTAAAGAAATTAAAGCTTAAAAGCAGTTGAGAATGTTATCTAACAGTGCACGATGTTGAACAGCCTTAAATAAAAATCCCCACATGATACCTAGTAAGACAAGGCACAGTATATAAAGTCTTCTCTTTTCTGTTCATTCAACAGCCACTGTAAAGCAAATCTATAGTTTAACGGTACAACCTGTAATGTTAGTAATCTCCTGAAATAACTGAGGTTAGTGAACCAAGGAACATCTACTGAGTGCATGGTCTGTTGCCACTCAAGGAGTAGCATGAGACCTGTTCCTTTTACAAATATGTATTTTTTGGAGTACATGCTTGATCTCAAACAATGAGGAAGAGATCGTATGAATTTTCTGCTTTCCTGTTTGCACTGAGGAAAATATCATCAAAGTAGGATACAAGCTCTAAGAATTTGTGCTGGGAGGTATTCTGTTTGCCTACCTAAAAAAAATGAATCATGCACAATGATACTGATGGTGTTTGGCCCAGACAAACCCCCTTAATATTAAGAGATTACTGAGAAAAATAGAAAGGACTTCCAAGACAGGAACATATCACTGCTGTTTGATCTTACCAAAGACCATGTAAGCAATGATTAAAATGCAATTTTTCAAAAAGAAAAGATGCAACAGTAATTGCGCTTTTTACGAAGTCAGGAAAAGCCCTTAAGGACATGAGATAATCCACTGATATGGATGAGAATGCAAAGTATTTGCTTCCTTACAGGCATCTGTAGATCATGGCAGATGAGAAGACTAACCAGTGTATACATCTACCTGTTCTCAAATGCGGATGAATGGTAACTTTATTCTCAGTTTCAGAAGATGTAAAAACTGTGCAAAATTGATCATTGGATTTAATGATATTGTTGTGATGTTTGTGTTTTCATCAAAACTTCTAAAAAATTTTCAACAGATAAGCAAAACCAAAAGAGGAAAACATGCTGCCAATTTAATAGGAGGTATTGACCAACCAAGGAATATAAAGAAATACGAATTCTCTAATATTAATTTATATGGGACAGATAAATTATAGTGGAAATTTTTTTAAGTATAAAAAAGAACAAACCTAAGAAAACCCACCCACCAAAAAAACCCAGTAAATAACTAACTCCCTTCCCTTCCACCCGCAAATTCCCATACACATGCTGGTATTTTCCAATTCAAGGTACACCTTGAAGAATCAGTGGCTGTGCATGAAGCCATGCTGGAGCACCTCAAAGCATGTGGCCATGGATAAGCCCTCGACAGAGCAGGTACACCCCTGGAGGGACTGCAGCCATGGGTAAGGCCATGCTGGAGCAGGTATATCTCTGAAGGCATTGTGGCCCATGGAGAAGGCCACACTGGAGAAGGTATACCTCAAAGCATCTGTGGCTGTGGATAAGTTTATGCCATGGCAATTATACCCCTGGAGAGACTGTAGGTCATAGGTAAGGTTCCACTTGGAGCAGGTACACCCCTGAGGGACTGCAGCCTGTGGAGGGATAAGGGGAGGAGTTCATTGCAATATTAAACCCAATGGTCTGGTCCAAAGGGACCAGGGGTGGAGATTGTAATGGATGTACCTTTAAATTGTTGTAACCCGGGATTTGAGTTACATGTTATGGGAATTACTACAGCAGGAACCCCTTGTTGCTGGCCAGGCTAGGAGCCAAAGGACGAGTTCATTGCAATGTTAAACACTATAACTTGGCCCAAAGGGACATGGGGTGGAGATTGTAATGGCTCTACTTTTAAATTGTTGTAACTCATGATTTGAGTTGCTTGTTATAGGAATTACTGTAGCAGGAACCACCTGAACTGATGGGGGACAAGCCTTACAAGAAGTAGTGCAAGTGCAACAGTGACCCGACCTGAGCTGGCTTTGGTGCCCAGTAACTCCACGCAACAGACCACCTCTCCTGTCCTGAGGGACCACCATAACAGATGGAGCCCAAACTCGTGGACTAAAGGAACTCAACTGACATTTTGTAGACATTTTACAGACATTTTACAGGGGTGGTCCATAGACTAAGGGAATGATACCTGTGTATTATATCAAAGGATGGGAAAGGAGGTGGTGGTTAATGAGGTTGCATTGGATAGTGTGGTACCTGAACATGACGTAAATGGCATGGAATAAGGGGTGGAGAATGTTCTGGTTTTGGCTGGGGTAGAGTTAATTTCCTTCACAGTAGCTAGTATGAGGCTATGTTTTGGATTTGTGCTGAAAACAGTGTTGATAATACAGGGATGTTTTTGTTATTGCTGAGCAGTGCTTACACAGAGTCAAGGCCTTTTCTGCTTCTCTCACCATCCCACCAGCAAGTAGGCTGGGGGTGCACAAGCAGTTGGGAGGGGACACAGCTGGGACAGCTGACCCCCACTGACCAAAGGGATATTCCATACCATATGACATCATGCTCAGCATACAAAGCTGGGGGAAGAAGAAGGAAGGGGAGGACGTTTGGAGTGATGGCATTTTGTCTTCCCAAGTAACCGTTATGTGTGATGGAACACGGTTTTCCTGGAGATGGCTGAACACCTGCCTGCCGATGGGAAGTAGTGAATGAATTCCTTGTTTTGCTTTGCTTGCATGCGCAGCTTTTGCTTTACTTATTAAACTGTCTTTACCTGAACCCACGAGTTTTCTCACTTTTACTCTTCCAATTCTCTCCCCCATCCCACCAGGGGGAGTGAGTGAGCAGCTGTATGGTGCTTAGTTGCTGGCTGGAGTTAAACCACGAGACCAGGTGTTCTAATTTAAACAGGAACAGTAATTTTCACTTAGTAATTTTGTATTTTACAGACTAACTAAACACTGTATGTACATTTGCAATGAACATCCTACTCATCTTCTGTGTAAGTTACAGAACAGAAGTCATTCACTGTGTGGTAGAGTCCTGTTTTTTAAGCTTTGTCCCAGTTTCTCTGTAAATTAGTATGGTACTTCATACCTGTATTTAAACCAAAGCTGGATTATGCTGAAATTCGATATGTAACAGCACAGATGCTTTGCATACTTCCTCTTTCTTGTAGTTTCTATCATTGGGCTCTCCATAATCATGTATGTGTTCAGCCTATTTCAACTGTTTCTCCTCACTTCTCTTTTATCAAAGCTTCCTCCGTGGCTATTCATCTTAATTTCCCACTCAGCTCTTTACTCCTTACTCAAATTAATGTCCATTATTTACCTCTCTTGTTGACGTTTATGTAGCCCCCTTATTAGAAATAAGGCCTTCCTTAATTTTGGGTTTGGGTGTGTGCAGCGGGTGTGCGGTGGTGTGTGTGTATGCACACATGCATACACGCTTGTCTGACTCACCTAGCCCTTTTAGAAATACATGCAGGATCTTGAGAAAAAGTTAGTGGCATACAATAAAAGCATTTTCTTTAAAATATTTCAATCTGTTGTCAATCTTATTCAGATGATCTTGCTTTGTCAAACAGCATATAGACAGCTGCGTGCTGAAAATATATGCACACAGAAAGATATACTGTAATCTGTTATAGGAAAGAAAACGGGATCAAAGCATGATTAAAATTTCTAACAGACCGATAAGGCTAGCATAATAAGATCACCAAATAGTTTCCCACCCTTTTTCTGCAGAGTGTAGCATGTCATTCTATTCTTTTGTTTTTCTTGCAGAGACCCTTCTGCTATTATGCAGTATTTAACAAATACTTCTTTAGTGCCTTCTTGGAATTCAGTGAAAAAGGAGATTAATAGATAAAGGTCTGAGAATAGACATAAATAGTCTGTTCCATACGTTGGGAACTGTAGTTCAATGGATGTATTTAGACAAGCATTTTTTATAATAAAAAGCTGTCCTAGTCCTACCAGTGTAGTACTGGCATCACTGTATGAATGTGAAGTAAAAGAATTTAAATTCAAGAGGAAATATTTTTAATGAGGAAGAACATGCTTTCTCGCTGAGTTAAAAGTTGACTCTCCCATTACAGAGTATCACAAATGTGCTGAAATGAATCCCAAGTAATACATCTCTGTGATTATTACAGTCATTTAATTCACCCTTTCTGTCAGGTCTTTTCCTCCTATTAGGAATTATTAATAACTCACATATAATTTCACACTGCTTACCTTTTCTACAAGGTTGGCTGATCTGCGTATCAGCTTTTAACTAAAATCCTTACAGTGACAAAGGGAAAGAAAAAGAAATTTCCTTCTACTGCACAGTGACTTGTTTACAGACTAAATATATATTCTAATTAGATCCCTACAGTGAAAAATATATTTTAATATCAAAAGATATAAAGTAAGCTTGAACTTGAACCATGTTGATACACCTGGAATATAATGCAGGCTCTGGAATGGAGTATATGGAACATAATGTAGTCCTGTAGTGGGCTGAGTCAAAAAAGAGCCTCAGGCATCTGTGCACTTAGAGCTAAATCTAGGGATATGGTTAAAGAGGGAGAAAGAGGGACATAAGCCCAATTTTAGTTTGTTTTTATTTTAATACATTTCCTAGTTAAAGGCTTTAAGTATCATTTTGGAAAAGCTTGCCTCTAAATTATACTACCTCAAAATTATAGATGGCATCAAAGGAGGAGCCAGACAATAGCTGACTGCCAAATTGTTATTCCCAGTCAGGATTGCTAATGAAGTACACTCAGTTTTGGGATATGCCTTTAGTGGCATGCAGAAATAACCCAACTGTAAGAAGGATTTCAGAATATCTTTCCTGCCCCAAACCTTTTTCATATTGGACTAATTCCACCAAATGCTTGACTCAAAAAACCTGAATGTTGAAAAAAATTAGTTTGAGTCCAGGTGCTGATCCTTAAAATTTAGAAATGCTGGAATGGCCAGTTTTGTTTCTCTAGTAGGGACACTAAGCTGAGATGTAGGGCTGAGGGGCTGGCACTGCTGGTCTACAGTTGGTCTGTTGTGTAGCTTTTCCCTGCTGTGGGACAGGGGTACTAGCATTCTCACCTATTGGTTTGCACTGACTGTATGTTACTGTTCAGATACAAAGTAGATGGACACAAAGAGATAGGAAAAGTACAGTAGGTAACATTTATACTAATCAGTGTATATCCCTACCGAGCCGGAAACGTGGATGAGCTCTAACATCAACAGGTGACTCTGAAGCTATTTTGCTGTGTCGTTACTGGCAATATTCACAGGAAAATATTATCTAAGGTAAGATTTATAGAGATAAAGAAAAGGAGTTTAATACACAGAGGAAAATATACTCAAAACTTGTAGAAAATACAGAATATCTCCTAAACAGCTACTTCATAAAATGTGAATAAGACTTCTATTTCCACCTAGTAGAACACAATTCATATAAATGTTCTGGCAAAAAGTCAAATTTCCTGGAAAGGAAAATGAATACAGACTCTGCATATGGGCAAAAGTACTTCCAGTAGCAGTAGCACCTTAATTGATTCTGATCCACTTGGAAAATTCATCTTCATATGAAATTATATTTATTGGTTGTGAAAGGCACTCCCAAGCTGCCTTTCTGCAATGCCATTCAATTCAGCAGAGTTGAACAGAGAGCAGAATTGGGCCCCCAATGCCCAATCCAGGAAGAAGGAGACTTACAACTCATCTGTCAATGTGACATTTCCTATCCTCAGGCATACGAATATGGTTCTGTAACTCTAGGCAAAAAAGAACTTGAAGAGAATATTTTTAAGTTTATGTTTGTCTGATGCCTGAGACAACTTTGCAAAAAAGTGATTTATTTACCACTAGACTTAAATTCAGGCTGGATCATGAACCCATTTTACCAGACTCTAGATACAGGATTTTGGTACACAATCTTCCTGCAGCTTTCACCTATGAAGTCCACTGAAAAAAAAATTAATTCTGGATTATTTTGTTGGCCTGGTATGAAATCCCTGCTTCAGGGTGTTTCCTTTTAGAAAGCAAACATTTTCCCATGTAAGTGAGCAGATACAATGCAGTGATATTTTTTAATCTGGATATAAAGCATACCGTAGCATCTGTGAAGCCATCCTTATGTGACTACTGGCAGACAGCAATTTTTAACATTATATTTTTGTAGTAGTAATGTTAAGGATGTAGCTTGCTTCAGGCATGTGTATAGGCTGTTTGGCATTAGCACCCTAAGGCAGCATGAGCTGGCATTGATGCTGAAAGGCAGCATCCTGCTCTCACCTTGCCCTGGGCCAATTACTCCTCTGCCTCTGCCTCCCTGTTTCTTGTGGCACGCAAAGAACCAGAGCGAGCAACTGGCTTGGGTTAAAGCTAACTCAGAAAAAGATGAAAAATAGTCGTAACCCAGAGCAGCTCCTCAGCTTAATTCACAAGGAAGGCTCAGGAGTATTTGTCTGACACAGAGGAAGCGTGGAGCAACACCAGACACAGGTTCAGTGGCAGTGCTGGCGTCTGGTGGCCCAAAGTCCGTGTGCATCACTCACCCCAGTGTCAGCAGAAGGCATGTCCCCCTTTCTATTTCCATTCCTTGTGACTGCATCAAAACCTTCCAAATGGAACTGAGTAATTCAAAGTATGTAACAGTCTTTCTGAGTCTGCAAACCAGAAAACAACGGTGTGAACTGTTTTTAGTCACTGTGGTGATGAACGGCTTGAAACCCAACACCACCGTAATAATAATAATAATAGTTTATATGACTTGTTTCAGAAATAACTTGCAGATTTATCTCAATCCTGTGTGTCAGCTGGGTAACTGAACACACATATGGACAATCCACGCAATGTAACCACAGTCTTGATTTTCCTGCTAATTCACAACAAAGCAATAGCATTATTAACCCAAATTATAAGAGCTACAGAAAATTAGATAATTCTGCCAGCAAATTTCAGGGCACAGAGAAGGTGGAGCACAGGGAAATGGGAAGATATAGATGCCTGTTGTTCTGTAAATGTCTCTGTAGTAAAAGACCCTATGATTTTTCTTGGTAAATGTTATTCCTCTCCATTTAAATTCTCTCTCTTGCCCTCTAAACATTTCTTATTACCACATCTGTTCTATGCCAATGCCTCTTCAAAACTAACATCCTCCTCCTGTTCTCCAGACACCTCCATACCTTCTGCAGCTTGTGTACCACACAGGGATCTCCTTTCTGAGTCCTCACAGGCCCTCTGTGAGCTCCCATCCCCACAATGTCCCACTTAACTTTAGTTTGTCTCCTTTTATTGTTCTCTTTTTAGCAACTAAAGTTAATCAGAGTCTCCCCCTACAGTTTTCTCAAATCCTTGTGTCTCTCAATCTCCTGAGCTCCTCTCCCACCCCATCCCAGTGAGCTGCTCAGTTGCTCCAAGGTGGTGATGGAGAGTGTCCAGGGCTGCCTGGGCAACCTCACAGATGATACCCTTTCTGCTCACTCACTTGCCTTTCCTCCTTCCACAGGTAAGATGGCAAAGTCGAAAAGTGCAGAGAAAAGGTGGGAGGAGGACATACCTACCCTATAGAGTTCAGCCTGGGACATGTCCTCACATCCTGTAATATAATCACCCCAACAGAGAATAGCTACGCTCTACACAAAACATTTCTGTAAACCTCCTATATTTTATCAGCGGAAGAGTGGCAGGGAAGATCAAAAAGAGCCAGAACACTAACTCTGTTGTGAAGACTCGGCACACAGACCACAAGAAGAAATGTCCTGCAGTTTGTCTCTTTGCAGAATGCTTTGACAAACAGTGATTTTTCTAAACCTTGTCAACATATATTTCATATAATTCTTTTGAAAATGACTCATTTCACCTTTACATTAAAAAAAAAAAAAACCAACCAAACCCAGGCTATTGCAATCTAGTTTTTATTCCTGTATTATAAACTGTAGAGCTAAAGCTGTATGCATCCCTCAATATCCCAGACAACCCTTGATATTTTTTTTCTTTCTACTAAAATCATTGCTTTTTCTTGCATAAATTAAAAAAAAAAAAGTTTTCTTGTTACATGGAAAATATAATAGTTTCAACTTTAGTCCCAGAACAATTTGGATCTCTAGCAGCTCATGTAACCCATTCCTTTGCACCAGGTAAGCACACATTTAATTATCTATATGAGTTGCTGATAGCTGGCTCTAACTTGCTTATTTCCACTGAAATAATTTCCCAAACTCCTGTGATAATTTGCCTCACCCTTCTACTTGGTAAAGTTTGTTTTTCTTGGTTTTTTTCTTCAAAAGTTAAGAAGATGACTTTTTCCTCTCTTTATTGTCCTTTACTTAACTATAGGGTTTTTCTGCATGCCAGCATTTCAGTTTTCTTTCCTTCCTTTCTTCTCTTATCAGGTGTTAACTTTTCTCTAAACTGTATCTCAACAAAAAGAGACACTGAAAGAAAGATAGTAAGGATACTGAAAAAAAATAACAATAACTGAAATTAATCACTGTTATCAATGCTTTGGATTAGGCATTATTGTAGGAAAGAAAGTATAGTCTCATCTGATTCTTTTCTCTCAGCCAGAATCTGTCATGCTTATTTGGGTTGAGAATTACTTTCCTATTCACACAATCTCATTGAAATTAGTAGGATTATCACTGCAGCGAATATTTCTCATACTGAAAAAGGTGGCAAAATCTAGTCTTGAATGATTTTCATAAATCATAACCCACAGTGGTTCAGTAGATTACCCCTAAACTGAAATATTTGTATTAGACAGGTATTTGCTTCCCAAATTGTGGATCACCTTCAAGCAACTGCCTACCTTTTATTAGCACCCTACACCAAAAAATACCACTTTTGCTTCCTGGCCTATGACTCTGATATGCAGAGACACTTTAATTGCTCTGCATTCCTGAGTAATCATTTTATGATGGGTTTATTGCCACCTCTCCGTTATCAGGGCATGACACTGTTACAGACCCTAGTGATAAATTACCCTTTAGAGAGGGAGAAGACAGTGCCACTTTAACAAGTGCAATAAAGCACTTTTTATACCGGGAGAGTTCAGTGCATTTCCCATTCATCATACACCCTCAGTGATTTTACACAGATTTTACACTGTTGATTAGCTCATTAGTGGGGTTAATTGGATACATTAACTGGCAGAATTACAGCTTGACTATGAACCAGAGGCTGCAGCATTATAAATGACAGACAAACTACAGACATGCATGGCCAGCCTGAGGGAAGTTCTTCTCTTTGATTAACTTTCATTAGGTTTTAATTCTTCCCCTTCTACTTCTATAATTGACTCTGCCTGAATATTTACTATAGCATGAAATGAATAAGGGGATAGATTACATGAAGCTGCATTTTCCATCGCCGTCTGTCCTGATGTCGCAAATATTCAGAAGATGACGACTAGAAAATGAGCAGTAAGAAGACTGTGAATAGTTAGGCCTCACAATTAAAAGTGTATAAGCAGTCAAATCCTAGCTGCCATCGCATATCCTGCTAGAAAATAGTGCCCACAGTTGCACATTCGGGGCCCAGCCCTGTTCCCTGCACGTAGCCAGAATTTTACAGATGGATTAGTGTGACATAAACAGATAGGAAACATTTGTTGTCTGTGGGAAGCAGAATGAAGCCACTGAGCAGCTATCCGCTTAGCCTAAGTTTTGCACTAGCTTCTGCAGCTGCTGGGATGATGTTGAAGGAGTCTGAGTTGTTACATCTCACAGATGCCCAAAGGTTTCCCCAATCATTTTGCATGCAGATTATTCTTCTGTCAGGAGAATATGGTTTTGAATGATGTGGGCTAATAATTATAAAATTTTAAAATTTAGTGATTTATTGTAAGCAAATGATCTCATAGGTATCTAACAGTGTTTTTACACTGGTTTTCTCATAGCTGGTTCTGGCCACGTGAATGAAGGTTTTTCCACTTCAGGTGCTAAGCACCCAAACTTCTTTCGGTTTGAATACCTCAGAAGGCCAAAAGGGAAGACACTGTGTCTGCTTCATCCCCCATCCCTCTTCCATCCCAATCAAAAACCATTCCTCCCTCCTTCTAACGACACTGTATGTCAGCAGGCAGCAGCCTGGGGCAGATGCAGCATACAGAGCCAGCTTAGACCACCCCGTTTCTCTCCTGCTAGAAGCTCTCCCTGCATTTGCACACTCTTCCCAGTTTTACAGGTAACGTCTCCAAATGCTGTTGTTAATCAAAACATTTATTTTGCAAGTTCTGGACACCTCCTCATGCATTTGCTATGGGCATCATTTTGTTTCATACACCTTATTTCTTAGGGGTAACAGATACAGATATGAACAAGTATATGTCCATATGCACAAGAGAGTATTTGCACATGCAAATATAAGAGAAAGTAATGCCTAAATCTGTTGAGCACACAGATGAAAATGTGGAGCGGGACCTCAGGCAAACTCATTTGACTACACAAGCAGGGATTACTTTTTAATAGCTCTCTATGCCTTTTTAGGCCAAAGCTCTTAGTGGGATTTTGTTGCAGGGTTTTTGTTTTTTCATGTTTGCCTGCAATTGTCAGCCTAAGATTATTGGTTGTTCTACGACGATGGGAGAAAGAATATTGTAGTTACCGAGTTTGAGCTAATTAGTATGCACAGTTCAGTTTGTGACCTTCATTTTCACTTTGGCTTGCCCATCTGGAAGGGAATATGTTCCTTGGTCTTTTTTATTGGATGGGTCTAATTTCCATCACTGTACATTATCTTAACTTTTCTCATTTTAGTAAGATAGGCTTTGGGAAGATAGCCATTTATTTTGCTTAGCTTCTGTTTAGGGCCTCTTTCACTTGCCTTTTAATTTCTCTGTTAAATAATGGTAGCTTTGGATTTCTACCAGTCTCTGAGTTTTTTGTGTCTCTTCTGGATAGACAGCACTTAGTCATGAGTGGTAACAACATCAAAGCACTCCAGTATATTCCCTTTTAACTACCTATAAACCGTTACTTTCCAAATTATGTTATTATCTACAACAAAGTAACTACAAGCAATTTGAAAACTGAGGATGAAATCTGTGGGCTGTAAAAGCCATGCCTACATCAGCATGAAGAAAAGTAGTTTTGTTGTTGATTTTGTTCCAGTAGCTCCGATTTTTGAAGCTGAATCACCATCTTAGAGACAACTACATTTTTTTCTAAAATAAGGTCCTTAATAAAGAGGATTCTAGACTTCCCAGGTAAACAATTTATAAATTCAGCCCTGAAAGCACAGCAGGATAAAAGCAAATCAACAGCAAGATGGACATTTTTCTTCCTAATAGGTGGTTTGTTATCTTAAAACCGAAGAAGCAGTTCTCAGAGACCTCTGAGATGAATATTTCTTCATATAGCTCTAAGAACAATATCCTCCCTGTTTTGCTTGTCAATAATTTGGTTGCTTTTGGTCTTGTGGTTTACCCCTTTGGGAACAAGATTATTGTCCCATAAACCAGGAAGCAGTTACTATTATCCCTTAATTACTAGTAATGGTGTGAAGCTGAAAAGTAATATTGCGTGGCTTGTAATACGAGTGTTATTATGCACTGCACTTACTGACAGGGAGATTGATTCTAGGTCTGTTTTAGCACTGCCAGAACCAAATGGCTCAGACTGAGATTTGTACTGTCACACAGACATCACTACCCAGACTCTGATGTTTTTACTCATGTCAAGTAACACTGCTTTGCAAATGGCCCCACTGAAGTGAAAGGAATTGCCAACAGAGTGAGGTAATGACACTCAGCATAAATAAACATATTTGATCTTGGCCCAGTGTTTGCAAACTCTTCCTCTGGAAATCACAGTAGGCATCAAAGACAGAAGTAACATGGTGTGACTGCAGAAGTAGGCTTCTGGCTCCCTTCAGCCACAGGCACAAGAACGTGCCTTACTGTAAATGCATGAGAAGCGCCCTTCGAGTCAACAAGATTGTTCATGCACCTAACGCTAGACACTTGCACAAGCGCCTGGATTGTTTGCATCGGCATTATGCATGCTGCTGTAGTTTCAGAGAGTTCCCAGGTACTTTTAGCACAAAAAAGTCATCATATTGTTGAGGCTACCATGAATGAGCTGATGAACATTGCTCCCAGTCACTGTCTGAACTGAGCACATCAGGGCGCTAGCACGGCGCAGCAGATTTAAGCTCTGCCCTGCTCCTACAGCATTTTCACACTCACAGCTGCTGCATTTACTTAACAATCTGGAACTTCCTAAACAAAACAAGGGAAAGCACAAACAGAAGAGCTGTTTGCCCTGGTTTCTGGTCAATTAAATGCTCTTTTTCCTAAGATAGGTTTTTTTCCCTATTAACTAAGGTTTTTACGCTAGCAAAGTTCAACATCACCATGCAGGCAAGAGGCTGGGCACCAGGCCTGGAAGCTCTGTGGCAACAGCTGCTCAGCCAGGTAATTTGGTTCCCTGGTTTGCTCCTCAGTCATGCTCCTCAGGCCATGCTACATCTATGTTAGTTTTCTTCCCAGCTCTTTTCTGAAATGAACTGCCTAGTTATTTATCTTTGAGGCAAAAGCAGATGCAATTCTGCACCTGGTGCAATAACAGAAAGGCATCACCCTGGTGGGATACAGCACAATACTTGCATCATTTTAGATACTCTGAATTTAAAAACTGTTTGACAAAATTGTCTTAAGGTTACAAGGGATCCAGAGGAGACCTGAGAAAGACACTCAGTGTGGATAACAATTACATTTATATTACTAACTTTATTATTATTATATTACTAACATTACGGTGTGGCTTCATGCAAACTGCCTATACTCCCAAATCATGCTAGAGATGGCTGTAACAACATAATAGTCCAGATAATCCAGGTCCAGCACTTGAGAACATTACCTGGCCCTGCGTAATTCACTCCTGTGGATAGACAGCACTAGGTGGATAGCTCTGAACCTCTGCCCTGGGTACAGGGACACTCACCAGGGCAGATGCCTTTAGTAACAACCTGGCTTAATGTGACTCCTTTCAAAGAAGTTTGCCTGAGTCTCTGTTGTAACCACTGGCAGATGGTCTTTGAGAGTCATTTTCAGGTTTAAATAATGTATTGGGTTTGCATGGCAAGGTTTTGGTAGTGGAGGGTCTAAAGGGGTGGCTTTTGTGAAAAGTTCCTAGAAGCCTCCCCCATGTCCGATAGAGCCAATGCCAGCCACCTCCAAGATGGACCTGCTGCTGGCCAAGGCCGAGCCCATCAGCGACAGTGGTAGCACCTCTGCGATAACATATTTAAGAAGGGGGAACAAAAAACCTGTGCAATTGCAGCTGGAGAGAGGAGTGAGAATATGTGAGAGGAACAACTCTGCAGACACCAAGGTCAGTGAAGAAGGAGGGGGAGGAGGTGCTCCAGGCGCCGGAGCAGAGATTCCCCTGCAGCCTGTGGTGAAGACCACGGTGAGGCAGGCTGTCGCCCTGCAGCCTATGGAGGTCCATGGTGGAGCAGATATCCACCTGCAGCCCATGGAGGACCCCACGCTGGAGCAGGTGNGGACCCCACACTGGAGCAGGGGAAGAGTGTGAGGAGTCCTCCCCCTGAGGAGGAAGGAGCAGCAGAGACAACTGACTGCAACCCCCATTGCCCGTCCCCCTGCGCCGCTCAGGGGGAGGAGGTAGAGAATAATCAGGAGTGAAGCTGAGCCCAGGAAGAAGCAAGGGGTGGGGGGAAGGTGTTTTAAGACTTGGTTTTATTTCTCATTATCCTACTCTGCTTGGATTGTTCATAAATTAAGCTAATTTCCCCAAGTCGAGTCTGTTTTGCCCGTGACGGTAATTGCTGAGTGATCTCTCCCTGTCCTTATCTCGACCCATGAGCCTTTCGTTATATTTTCTCTCCCCTGTCCAGTTGAGGAGGGGGAGTGATAGAGCAGCTTTGGTGGGCACCTGGTGTCCAGCCAGGGTCAACCCACCACAAATGTTTATCAGCTAGCTATATGAACAATAATTTGTATTCAGGTTAAGAACCTTGTGAATAAAAAGCCTGGAATAAAAAGGTAAGTCTCAGGGCTTGGATAAAAAAATTAATAAAAACCTGTATTTGTTGACTTCACTCTGATTTACATTTTGAAAGTTCCAGCAAAAAACTTTCAATTCCTTTTGCCAATGGACTTGGAAAATGGAAATAATTTGATAATATTAAACCTTAATTCTTCTACGGCTGTTGGTTTGGGAGAACTAATTTGTGATTTTACCATGAAAATGAACAGCATGAAAGGTATAAAACTGGCTAGAATCTGTTGCTAAAAGGAGGAAAAGAACTTGCAGGGAAAGGCTCCACACATAACTGGATGAATAATTACATCAAATAAGACACTGGGAGTCAGCAGAGAATCTACAGATGAGAATGGAAAAAAAGAACTGATTGACAAAAACAAGCTGTGTCTTTAGGGACAAAATGCTGAAGGTTTTAGTGAGAATTACAAAAAGGCAAGCTGAACTAGAGTAATCAAGTAGATTAAAAGTA
The DNA here is from genome assembly GCA_013389945.1 of Fregata magnificens. Taxonomy (NCBI): domain Eukaryota; kingdom Metazoa; phylum Chordata; class Aves; order Suliformes; family Fregatidae; genus Fregata; species Fregata magnificens. The sequence continues at coordinate 132,466 of WAAD01032549.1, read as the reverse complement.
CCCCCAAAATGTCCTTCAGACATGTGCTAAAAGTTAGGGAGGAAAAGTGGGTTCTTATGTAATGAGCAATAGGGTTGAAATTAAAGATAGTGCAGGTATGAACGAAAAAACCCAGACTTAAACATCTCACCTCAGCTTTCTAAAATGACAGTGATGTGGGCTACTGGAGACAATTCAGGGTGGCTCTGAACTGGGAAGCCCTGCCAAAACAGGGGTAGTACTACCTTGCTTAGATAATAAGAGAAGAGCTATTATTTAAGAAAAGAAAGAAAATAACCAGGTATCTGTTGGCCAGAGTTAGCTTCTCAAAATTTTGCAAAACTGGAGAACAACTTCTGGGGGAAAAACTAAAAAACAGAGGTAAATAGAATATGTATTTACTCAGGGTAGTCTCATGTTAACCTGACACCTTTCTTTGACATGACAGATGATCTTCTAGGAAAGGGAAGCACAGTGCAAGTTAGCATCAGTGTACGCAGTCAAGGCTGATGATAAAGTCAAAGTCGTATTTAAAAATCATTTGCTTCTTAAATGTCATAGTTTCTATATAGTTATTTATTCTGTTCTGGAAGATCTGAATTATATTTTGTTCGTAGAAAAATTGTAGGAATAGATAATTTGTTTAATAGCAGAATCCTTGTAAGGTGTCCATTCTTTTTCTGTTGTTGCTGCTTCCTTACATATTTTGCTCTCTAGCTACTCTATGATTCATATTCCATAATGCAATTTTTAGCCACTTTCTTTCCCTCTGAATTGATGTTTCTTTCCATTGCTGTTAGCTAACATGTTATTCAAATTCAAAACATTATTATATTTCTCCTCTCTTGCTCACTCTTTCTTTTTTTTAAAGATCAAACCTTATTAACATCCTGCCTCCAACTCCTCCTGTATGCTTACAGTATGACACCAAGTTTTACAATGGAAAAAAAAGCCCCTACCCCCCACAATTTAATTTATTGGGGAAATTTCATTTCCAAACTTCCTGCCTTCCCCTTTCCAGTATCCCAGTTTTTACACCTTATTAATATGATGCAGACACACACACACACACAAATACTCTGTTACTTTTTTTCTAGACCAAGGCACAGACTTTTGTAGCTACTCTTCCTCCATCTCACAATTGCTCTCTCTGTTTATTAGTACTGTAGAAGTCCATTGATATTTTGACCATTATAAGGTATTTTCAAATTGTTCCATAGCCAGATTTAAAAGCTATTTTAATAAATTAATATAGTGCAAGTAGCTGGAAATGTGAGCCAGGATTATAAATCAGATGACAAAGTATGTTTTTGTGTTAAAAAGGATGGCTTTTATAAGCCTTGGTCCTCACAAAAATACAGGTTTCTCTTTAGGTCAGTTTGAGAAAATATCCACAGTCTGATGATTTTAAAATACTGACCTTCCTACTATGTGCAGGTTTTTGTTTGGGGTTTTTGTTTTTAAGAACTGGAGTTGTTGTACCTTATTATAAGGTTATGGAATTTATAACCCGGCCTCAATTAGCCATCAAAGGGGATTCTTTAAAATGAAGGAGTAACAAGGTATACTCCCCTTTAGTTTCACCTGTCAAGGTTAAGTAGTTTGGATGGATGGTGAAGAGAATACGCAGAAATTCGTAAACAGCCACGTAGCTATTATTTATGATCTGTGTAAGAGTGCTCTCAGCAGCAAGCACATATTTGGAGCGAGGCATCGCAAGCACAGCTGTACAAAGCAGTCCAGTCCCACTGGGCCCAGCTGGGCGATGCCGCACCACACCACCTCTCAGCTTGCTGCTGTCTCTGACATTTGGAGAGACGGACAGCGTGGTACTGCCCAGCAATCCCTCAGTTTCTTCTCCCTGTGATGGCCTGTGACCTCAGCAGGAATGGCTGGAGGCCACTTACTTTTTCAAATAGCGTGCCCCTGGTCATGGCTTAGCTTTTATTATTTCTGTTGTGAGATCTGTCATGCCTATCCTCTTGTGGTTTGACCCCTTCAGATTTCAAATAAGCCTTCCTTAAACTATGACCACAGAGAGTAGACAAAAGGTAAGCACAATGTGAACCAACATGATTGCAACAGCTAAATGTAAATCCTGTGTATGGATTTCTTAAAAGTCTTGGCTACCACCATGATTATCTGTCATGCCTCCTCAGCCAAATCCCAACCCTTTCAGTCTCAGGTGAAAACTGGGGGAATACCTGAATCGTGCAATGACTCCCAAACTCATCAGCTCCAAGACAGAGCGGCAAGGCAGCGAGTCCCTCCTTTGGAAATGCGGCAGCTGTTGCTGACAAGCCTTGAGGTCAGCTTCCTCCCTCCCTCACCAAGCCATGGAGGTGACTCCACATGGGACAGTACCCCGAGGGACAGAGGCGACCTCTCAAACGGACAGAAATGTCACTGAGAAAAACATGCTTCCCTGCTTCTGAGACCTCAGCGTGAGAGGAGACGTGTGACCGGTCTGGCCTGGTGTGAAAGCCCAGACAGGAGAGCAATGAAAGGCGACTGAAAGAGGGCAGAGCTGCATGGCCATTTTTCCTCATTACAAGCTGGAGCTTGTTTTGCTGGAACGTTTTCTGCTCAAGCCTAGTCAACAGAGCAGAGTTGGTCAGAGGTGAATGTCAAAACCATTTAATAGGGATCAGTCTCTCCTAGAGGAGTTTAATGTGCAGGGGAAGCCAAAAAACAGGGCAACCTGTTCTCTCTGCATCATGACTTGCAGGTTCGGTTTTCTGCATGTTACCAGAGATACACTGAAGGAAGAACGTCTGCAAGACCTGAATGCCAGGAGTTTTGAACGACAGGCACTTGTATGCTCACCCCAAAGCACTGTCATACCTAAATACTAAGCAGTTCCTTCTCTCTTTCGTAATTATTATCAGATGATACCTTTTCAGCAGAGCTTATGCAAGAGCACACATAGCCTGAAGTCCAGGCTGAGTGTCCCTAGCCGCCACTGTTCCCCCAGCTTTACAAAAGATCTTCTAGATAGTGGTTTTCCAGTGGTTTTCCCCTGGAGTTGTAAATGGAATAACATGTTCCCCAATGGACTCCTAGCAGAGCCAACAGCAGTTGCTCCACGTGCCTTCTCCTTAAGGACTGTTGTTCTTAATTATTCTCATCCTCTCACGTTTAAACAAGTGCACATGCGTACAAATATACAGACAAAGGATGCCTGCCTGAACCCATAAATCTGACTCACCACATGTTAATATAGAGAACAGCAAGTTCTTAACAGGAATATGTCAGATAGCGTTTTTCCTTCCCAAATGTGTGGTTCAGAAAACAGATTCAAGTTCAGTTTCACAAAGATATCCAAACAGCCACATTAAAAATGAAGAGTTTTACTGCACTAATATGCTTATATTATTGAAACTGAATGCTAGTAAAATACAGTGCACAACTTACCATCCTTCAGAACTCTGCAGAGAACAAGAAAGAAACTGCCCTTTACAGGAGCAAGATACCAGGTAGGGGAAGGGAGTTGTCCTCCCTTCTGCTAAGCTGCCATTTACCATTCAAAATTCTTATTTGCAACTTCACACAAAGTGCTCAGTGATGAGTGCTTACTCATTGCTATCCAGATTTTGCTAGATCCTCACTTATGGTGACAATTATCTAGCTCCACCTACTTGCGTCCCTGATGTCAGTGGAACCACTGATGGCAGACCCTGGCCCTGTGCCTTCTGTTATTAATACTTACACTATGATTTTTACTCTGCTGATAGACAAAGTTATTTCAATCATTCTGGGGCATGCTTTCTCTACGTTGTATTTTGCACACAGGGCTTTACACTGACAACCTAGGCAAAGTGTGTCTTTTTGTATTTAAAAAAAAAAGCAATTCCCTTGAAGATCTTACGGTGTTTGCATATGACAGGAGAGATTTACAGACAAATTATATTTCAGTACATTCTCACCAGGACTGTAGCTGTTAAGAAATTCAGAAACACTGGGAATATAAATCTAGAAATTTCAAGTAATATGTGGAATGTTGCTAGATTTAGAAACAATCCAATAAAGTCACATTTTGGAGGTAAGATATCTTCAGACTAGCAGCATCTTAAAGCTCACAGCTCACATTACTAAGTTCATATTTCATGGAAGTTACACATACATAGGTTTCATTTTTGCTACAAAGGTGATGAATTGCAAAAAGAGGTGTCACACCAAAACATAAACACAAGCTGAGAAAACGTGTTGCAAAGTTTTATTGTTTCTACAGAATTCCAAGCATCAGCTGTAATGCAAAATTATAGTCCATTAGGCACTGTGCTTGATATGGGACACCCACTTATACGCTTCAAATGTAAAAATTTGGGATATTCACTCTTTCAATAACCTGAATACAGTCCCCTTGCCTTCTAAATCTATGTATAAGCCTATGATTTAGTTGGTATTCAAAATACATCCACTAAATTAAGTAAAAACTACATGGGAAGTCATATGCAACAGTAACAAAGCAAGATTTGTTAGACACTCACCAGAGCATGATGTGACACAAGGCAATGTAGCTGGACAACCTTAGAAATGACATAGTTGGTCACCTTAGGTAGAAATATAATGTCAAAAGAAACCTACCTAGCTCCTTTTCTTTTTTAATGAGATTTTTACTCTTCTCAGGCAGTACAAATCATCCAGGAAAGTATTTTGATGTAGAACGTCCTCTGATGTTGGCCAGTTTTATGCCATTTATCCTCTCCCCTCTCCAGTCAGCTCTAAAGATTTTCCACAAGAAAAATAAAGATGAAGGAAAACCTAATTGGATCCTGCTATCTGACTAAAAGCCGCAGCAATAAAACAATGCCTTGAATACATGGGTTGCTGAAATAGGTGACCCAGGCATTTTGAATTTATAGCTACATGTGTAGACTGACTTGTGGATAACAAAAACATACATGTAATTACTCCTTGGCTGACAGAAAAGGGTCTGGGGGATGCAAGGTGAGAAAGAAGAGGAAAAATGCAGGAGAAAGGAAAAACAGGAAAAGTACCTACTTTTTAGCTGGCCTTTGACAACGAATAGTAAAATATTGATTATTGATGGTCTTTGGCATGGGAAAGCACATTACAAGCTCCCTGCTAAAAGCTGTATTTAAGCTGTAGGAATATAAATATATATTTAAAGTCAGAGCAAATTGTAGGAGGTATAATACCTTTTTTAATCACCTAGTATAACTTACTGCAACTGTGGATATGCTAAGCACTTTAATTATCCATGATATTTTTTGCTCGAAAATCAAATGCAGAAGTGCAGAACAACATAACTTCTCCACACTTCATGCCTGTGTATAATGCTTCCCCGAAGGACCTGCCTTCTTTCATCAAAGAAGTCTAGTGTCAGATGTAAGCTGGTGCTGCTTCACTGAAAGCAGAGCAGTGGTGCTGATTTACACCAGCTAAGTACATATATTCAAACAGCATCAATTAAATGTCACAACTTTTGCAACCAGGGAAGGGGAACATTTTTGCTGAGGAGGCAAGCTTATGCTAATGTTACCCTAGGCAGAGCAGAAAGGTTCTTGGTTTTGAAAGTCTAAAATATTTAAAAACAAAGCAGACTGCAGCACCACTGATTTTGCTGACAATATTTTTAATAAAAGAACTGAGTCTGTCTGTAAGCTTTTTGCAAATACTCAAGTATCTAGGTAGAAACATGATTCGCCACTCTTTAGTTTAAAGAGGTTTTCTTGGATGAAGCCTGTGAATGTGATATCCCACAACACAATGCCCACAATGAACCCAGACATATTTCTCTGACAAAAAAAGAAGATCCAAAAATGCAGTAGTGTATGAGAGAGAATGGAGATTTAATATTGCTGGAGAGACTGTCTGAATGAACTTCTTATTACAGAAGGAGATTGAATCTTCCCATTATAAAAAAGTACAGATTACTACATCTTCATGAGCCTAGTTTATTGTGGGATTCTCATGTGGTAGGAGGGAGTAACAGTGTTATCTGCCTTCTTCAGGATTTTGGTAGGATGAACATGTAGCTTTTTCAGAGCTGCCTCAGTCGAAGGTGCAACAACAGTGACTTCCCCTGTGGCCCCCGCATCCGCCACCTACATTTTTCTGCTTTCCATCCAACATATAGTGCTACAACAGAGCTAAGATGGACACTTCTGCATCAGAAGCCCTACATTAAAATGAATTTGGCTTACGGTTTTAAAACTTGCTCTCTAAAAATGCCCTTTATTGCTCAATAAGTCTTTTGCAATTCAAGTCTATGGCTTCCTGAAGTCATATTCTTCAATGCTAAAAATAAAAAAGCGCATGCTGTGTTTCTTCCTACCAGCCACACACTTGAAGGTGGGCTGGATTCTCTTCTACCTTGGACATCAGGAAGGTAAGTCTTCACTAAGTGACTGGTTGTTGCATTGTTGCAGTGGTGAGGAGTCCTGCCTGCTTAGTTTTCAGAGTAGTTAATGGTACAATTAAAATTGAAGCTAGTAATCCCTGTAGCTAGTGACGCTGTTCTTAAATTCTGTCTTTACCTACACTCCTTTTAGATGATTTCTCACATGCATTCACAGACATAGGCCCACACAAGCGTACAGTGAGCCACAGCAGATCTGATTACGCTAGTACATGGCATGGGGGCAGGATTTAAGGAACTGATGCTGAGGGCCCAGCAGCAAGAGTTATGTCTTGAGAGTGGAAAGAGGGGGAAGGGCATGTTTTCTGAATTGATGCCTATGGTTACACCAGTCATTCTCCCTTCATGGGACTAGGGGTCTCAAGTGCCACAGGACTTATTGTTAGCCCATGGCTAAAGCAGCAGTCAGTTCTGCCACTGAATCAGGGTCTCTTAAGCAACAGGAGTTATTGCTGCCCCCAGGCTGTAGTAAAGGTCACAGCCTCGACCTGCCAGTGCTGTGCTAGGTGTTGGAGAGAAGTCCTCCTCCTTTCCCATATTGTACCTTCAAGGCTCAGCATGCCTAGCTGGAGAGTGCACAGGGTTGACAACCTGGCCCTTTAGGTGGGACTATTGAGTTGATTATTCCTTCATATGGCAGGCATCACTTTCTCACATGTCAAATATGTGTCTGTGCTATGCTCACTGCTTTGAAAGACTGACTTCATAAAGAAAATAGAACAGTACCTGTTGTTCTATGACTGAAAAGGGAAATCAGGACTCAACCGAAATACTGATGCACAATTTCTATCACACCTCCAGCTCACAATGAGTTCAATGGAACTACCTTTGATTTACAAAGACCTAATTTATTGCCTCTATTATACTCTCAGATTATTTTAATGGGGACAGAATATGGATGAGGAAAACCACATCTCTTACAATTTCATCACATTTACAGATTCTGTTGAAACATCCATCATTTCACTGTGCAATTTTCTTCTGTAAGTGAAATGTCAACTATCCTCTTTCTGTCACTGAAAAAAATAAATTATTACAAAAAGTCTGCAAACTAACAGCCCGCCAAGTCAACTGGAGTTTTGTCTGAGATGTGAGTAAAGGATCAGGCTCATTATCTGAAAAATTCCTGTTTCACTGATATTTAATCACGTACTTGTTATGCAACAGACACTGATTTATACAGTGCTCAGTTACAGAACCCAAGTCATACGAAATATAGGATGACTTTCATTTGGAAATATAATCTGGATATAGATATCTAATTAAGTAGAATTCACATTAACTCATTATGATGACATGTCAGTAGACATTATCCTCCCATTTGGTTGTAACAGCTATTACCAGTATAATCAGCATATTATTGCTATAAAACACAGAATTTAGCAGCAGGTTTGAATCTTCTGTTTTCTCTTTCTTTAAAGATAAGAGGCCATAAGATGTACCTGATGATGACTCTGCGAGTCCAAAAATACATGTCAGAATGTTAACATTAACAATATAATTAAAAATGCATACGATAAATTAATTCTAAACCTTCAGGAAAAAAGCTCTTTCTGTGTATGCAGATGATGACACTGCAGAGTTTTTGACACCTTTTAGTGAGAAAATAAAGCACAGAAAAGCATTAGTCCCATGGAGAATTGCCTTAATGGCTTTGACCCACGGGTAAGACATTAGGAACACCTTAAGAGGTATATATTCAGTGCAAACAATGGTGGCCTCAAGCAGAAAGCAGCCTTTTCACTCTGTTGCTTTGATTTTGACCAACGCCTTCAGTGTCATCAACTATGGCAATGTTTAATCTTGCACTTTTACATCTAGATAATACAAATCATCATTACAAACAGAGGAGGATTTGTAATTAATAACTTGTTCCTTATACCAGATATAAGCAAGAACAACTTTGTACTGCAATCCACAGTTAGAAAAACATACTATAAGAACGTAATATCTGTTTAGATTATAAGAACTAAAAGTAATAAATGTGCTCAATAAATGTGAAGAGTAGTTCTAATCTTGGTTTCAAAAATATGCAACACTTAGTTCGTGTTACCTACAGAAGGTGAAAATGTGACAGAAGTTCATAATAACGTAATCTTGGTGCACTGGATGTGTGTTTGTCCAGTAGGCCGGTTAATTTATTTTGTACTTGCATACATGTTATGAGTCAGAGTATATAAAATGTGTATTTAACAAATTCATTCAATATCCTCTGCCAAATCAGCCTGTTCCAACTGTCTTTTTCTACCAAATTTTGTATTTTTTAAAGACAGGCTCATTCCTATCTCTCAGAGGTCATCTTAAAAGCCTCATCTATGTTACTTGTTTTTTCAACTTTCATACGTGCTCTTCTGTTTTACAAACCTTTTGTTACATGCTGTTTGTCTTTTGCATACCATTTCAGTCTACACTTACTAAGGATCAGAAGTCTCAGACTTGAGCATTTCTGTATGTTTGTAGCTAGATGCTTCTGATGCTATTCTGTTATAGAAAATAGCAAGCCCCTGAGTAGTTTGAGTTATCAGGTGAAAAAACCACTGTCATGAACCTTCATAATGTGAACACAGACTTGCAGTCCTGCTCTCCAAATTCCGTAGGCTTTTCATTACGTCATTATAAATTAATAATAACAGAAACAGTGGTGTGAGCTCACTATAGAAATTAAAAGTTTAAAACTGTTTTCATGTTTTTGTATAAGCTGGCTGTGATTACATGGGCAAACTGGGGAGATTTGCAACCAAGCTACGACGAAGTGCTCAGTGTCCCAGAACGGAGGCTCTTTCTGTGTGGGTGACTGCAGTAAATGTACATGGGACTGCTCTGCGTGAGTGGGATGTAAATGAATTGTGAACCCACACTTGGCCCTGCTTCTCTTTCTTGTCTGTGTAATGGATGAGGAGGAGAGAGAAAGAAAATATAAACCCAAATAAAATCTTCTTAATCATCTTTGCAGAAAGTGGAGTATTCCCCTTCTTCTCTAGATGGGTTGTTTTTGGCTGATGGGTTCCTATTCTCTTTTGGTTGACAGACTAGCTACCTAGCTACTAGCTACCTATATGCACATTATTTAAAGAGAAGACCACCCCCATTTTTGGCTTTGAGCGTAGGTGACTTGACAGTCAGCAGTGTCAATGTATATACGCTTACACTTGCAGAAGCACTGAACCCATGGGATCATTCTCCGGTTGGCATAATGTAGATCCCCCATTTCTGTTTTGTACATCGTATGGGCAGTTGTGGTTACAGAGTGTATCTGGCGATCGCTAGCACCTAGGAGCACGGCATCTCTAATTCATAAAGAATTTTGACTTGTATAAAATTAATTCAGGTATGCTATCACATGCTGTGAAGGTAAATAACCGGCTCTGGTGGCATACAAAACTTTTTTCTTCATGTAACTATATGGAGAATACATGGCGCATCAGACCTCATCATATCGCAGTTTTCAGAAGGGCTCTCTTTTCATCTGAAAGTCTTCATATGACTTACAGTGGAGGTTATTACCATTTACAGATAAAGAAACAGAATCACGGGGAAGTGAATTGACTTTCTGAAGCCACTCATGGTGGGCCAGGAGCAGACTTGGGAAAGAAGGTCCTATCTCCTTGACATATTGATTTAAGCAAAATACAGCTGAAATGATTTGGATGAAAGAAATTCTTCCAGAATGATGAAGAGGAAGGGCTAATCTGAATTAATTAAACACTCTCCTCCAGTGTTCAATGGTCTATTCCCACCTCTATGTGAAAGGACAGGGCTGCTCTGATCAGCTGACTTCATAGCTGCGTGTATTTGCTTTTTGGCGAGGATCTTCTGTGATGCGGGAAAGCAAAGCTCACTACAGTTGGCAAGAGACCAAAGTCAGGACATGCTGTTCAGCCTTCTAGATAAAAAAAAGGTATCAAAGTGAAATGAGTCACCAGGATAACACAGACTGTACAAATTTAAGTGGCACTCACAGAATGGGAAAGCAATACCCTGGGTATTCATCATAGTTGTGTCAAATCTAATGTGCAACAAAATTATGATGAATGCTGGATGACAGATGACAAATCTTTGTGAGTGAATGTGTCCCTGAGGGCAACAGCAATGAACAGAGTGAATAGGCCACAGAAAAGAAAATACATAAATGTATGCTGCTGAATGCTAGGAGTTAAAACTTTGCTGCTGGTAGGCCATGCACAAATATATCCAGCTAGAGCTACCCTTGTGGTATGGGTTATACTGCCTTGACCATAAGCAGGCTATTTCTGTCTACAAAAGGAGGGGAGAAGGGAGGGAAAGAAAGCAGGTAGAGACTTAGCTATCTCTCACTACACAAAACAAAGTCACTAAGGGCTCAGTTTAGGCTCCCACACATACATATCAAAGTGCCACTTTGACATAGTGCCACTCGTGTTGCTCTGAGATAGTTCACCTGGATTCTGGCTGCCACTTCAGAAGACACAGGTCTCTTGCAGGTCCTCTTTCTTTACCTGTCAGCTCCATATGGATGTTATTGATACACTAGGGAATCTCAAAATGCATTAAATGCCTTATGTGGAGAAGTGAATTCAGCCCCAAAAATGCCAAATATGAAGTAGGTCAGCAGCAGAACTACTACCAGAATGAACAGTAAAAAGAAGGGGAGGAATGGATCTCTGATCCATAATGTCATCCCTAGCATGACCTTCAGGCACAGAAGCAATGGCCACCACATTAGCTTAATGCAGACACATAATTCAGCACTACCAGTCTTTAAAATCCTGAAGTGCAAGTAGCTACAGCAACTTCTGAGAGCTGCTAACTCCATGAATGCATTTAAAAAAAAAAAAAATTACAGTGTTTTTAGAATATCTTTTATCCTAAATGGAAAGAAAAGCTGAGGTAATCTCATTCCCATTGTGTGATAAATATTAACAATCGCTGACTTTTTAATGGTGAGTACTTTAGGTGTGAGAGACTTAGATGGATGGAGTAGATTTCCTGTATATATTTGAATATATTTGTTCTCACTGAATGAATATACACACGCTCTTACTCTCTATGAATATATTTTTAATGTCCTTCTGCATTTACTACAGTACATGATATAACATTCAGTTTGACCTTTTAAGCTAATCTTTACTTGTCAAAATAAAGATATTTTAGACGCAGAAAATATCTAAAGCTCAGCTGTCTTTTGGCTTCACTGTAGTGCCCTGATGCTGTCAAATGTATTTTAGAAATGCATAACACATAATTCCAAAAGGAAGGCTCCTGTTATCCTGAATGGATACATCTGTGGCCAACATTTTCCATTTATGTATTCTAAACTGATCACTGTATCTTGTAGCTGAAATCAGCTTATGCTGAATTTTGGGAAGGAAAAAGTAAAATATTATTTAAAAAGAACGCTTTGAAAGTGGTTTGCATTACTGAAAGTCAGGAGCTTCACACGGTGTTTAACAACAGGGAAAGGATGGGTAATACATACGAGGCTGTAGATAAAGGAGGACACGTTAACCACATAGTCTTGGGCCAGTACAATCCAGGCTTCTCCATTTGTCATGCATAAAGCTCCACGTGTTTCCCTAATCGGGATTTTGTCTTTCAGCACTAGAAGCTACCCTTCCTCTCCTGTACTCCCAATAAACAGAACAAGCAGCAGAGAAACCTTGATGATGGTAATGCAGGTGCAGGCTGGATTCCCGATGCTTTTCTCCCCAGCAGCCAGCCCAGGCCTGCCCTGGGCAGGGATGGAGAAAACCCCCTCGGGTCTGATAGCTCTGCTTTGGGACATACGGGACAACCCTCATTCATCACAGCTTTTGCTTCCGTCTCTCTGCAAACTCAGGCAGATTATCTCAGTACTCGTCACAGTTCAGAGTTTTTTATTCCACCTGTGAATATGAAATATTTACTCCTTAAAAAAAAAATCAACTACTACTGCATGACCATAGGTGTTGGGGCCCTTCCCCAGGACTCCAGTCCCTCTGCCTTAACCATGCTCTGGAAGAATGGGAATTAGAGGGTAGGGGAGCAGCATACCCGGTCCTCTGCAGTGAAGCACCCAAAATCTTCACCTGCATTTGCAGTCCAGGGACACTGAACACTGTGTGTGGTCTGCAGGAGTCAATCAGCTCTCGGAAATGGGTTGTAAAAAAGGAAGACTGAAATTCTTCACTCAATAGAGCTGAATCCAAAAGGAAGACTATGGATGCAAATGCCCCAATGCTACATGTGCTTTAGGGGTTTCTTGCAGGGTTTTGAAAAAGGATAATTTTCATTTCAGAGAGCTGCTCTCTGACACTAGTGTTTTTGGGTGTCTCAAATAAGAAAATTTGGAGAATATCTAAAGTATTCTCTCTCTCAAGTATCTATTTCTAGAAAATATTAAAAGGAAAAATGCCTAAGCATGCAGAATTAGGCAGCCTGAATGACCCGCAAATACTCTGATGCTTTTTCATAACATTTTAGTTTTGTTTTTCATGGGCACCACAAAAAAAAAAAAAAGGTGGCAACTGATATCAGATTCTTCTGTTTAATTTCCTCCAGTTTGCTCACTCTTCCAAAAATTGTTTTAATCTTTGAGATTTTTTAAATTATTCTCTGAAAAATATTTCAAGTCAGATTAGCTCATGACCACTAGCATCAAGGAAACCATTCATTTTTAGGTCTGGTTAATTTTAGCTGCGTGTATCAGATAACTAAATGGGCAACATCTCTAATAATTAAAACCTTTATTTTGCAAATGCATATGCATGCACCTAGTTTTAAGCATGTAAATAATACCATTAAAATCTATAGGACAAGCCACATGTATAATATTATATGTATACCTGCACCTACAGAGAATGAAACTCAAGCTCATCTCCAGTGAAACATGTTGGGGCCAGGAAACAGTTATTAATATCTAAAATATTATCCTAATGAATAAATGTATGAGTTTTCTGTTCCCTGTAGTATATTTTTAAGTAGCTCACTTTTTTTATTGTCATACAGTTCTGAAACTGCTATTTTGGTATCTTCAAGAAAACCCTCCCACACTACATTGTTTGTTACATCCATAATTATCAGCACAACACATCTGTCTGATGTTTGTAATGGACTTTGAATGCTGAATTTTTTTACTGGCAAAATATTCCCATTGAATGATATTTTTTGTCATGTCTTCAGACAATACATATCCCATAAAATTAACCAAAGACAACTGGATAAGCGGTGCGGTACCTCTAAAACCTTGGATGGCAAAGAGTTCATGTTGTAGTATAATGGGGAAAAGAGGAAAGCCACACCACTTCTACACTTTTCTTGTTTATAATTACATAGAAACTGAAGGTTAGGCAGGGTATCCTTCATAAACTGGAAAACATTCTGTGTCACCACAGAGTTTTAATAGGCAACTCATGTTTATTAATAGGGGCACATCTGTTCCAAAGGCTTGCATTATGCAGGTGTCTGTTCCTCTTGTGTTTTTTGATTATACAGTAGGTAATTAGTTAGACATGATTATTTGCAACCCCCATTTGGACCACTTATCACATTATCAAAGGCTTTAGTTTCTAATTATGAAATATGAAACAAAAAACTTAACTTTGCATGTGTATCACTCAAATATATACCTGGTAGAAGGATTCTGAGGGATTGAATGTTCTTTTACTTAAAAAATTAACACCAAGGTAATGCCACTGATGAAAGGGGAACTATTTTTCCTTTACAGCTCTGTAACAGGAAACCACAGCCTTTCCTATTCTTCTTCCTAATAACTACAGGGACCTTAAATAATATTTGGTTACTTAATTCTGGTCTAAAATACAGCTTTTCCAAAACCTATTCAATGAATGTGACAGGCCCAGATCTTAAAGACCACAATTTCTTCTCACGAAGCACATATTTAAGTACCTTCTCTATTCTGACAATTCATGGATCCATTTTGCTATTCCAAAATTTTGTCTCTCGATGTAAACTAAAATCATAGTCAGTCTCTTTGACGTCTCTTGCAGTGGTGCAGCTGTTAGTTTAGGCTCAGTATGGCTAAAACAGAAATACTGTTCTGCCTTCAAGATCTCCATTTATACCCTCCATCAGCGTGAACAACAGTGCGATGCCTGTTACTGTCACACTTGTCTGGATATAATTTTTGGTTTGGACCTTTTCCTAAATCCGAAAATACAAAGTTTGCACATTCTTTCTGAGTAATATTGCTAAGATTGTCCCTTCCTTACACATTCATGCAGAGAAAAATATTTCTTGGGAACTTTTGTTTTTGCATCTTGGTTACTTCAACATTGCTCTCTCAGCAGAAATGCAGTCCTTCCTGTCCAATGTCTATCTTGGGTGTTACCTTAATCTGAGTCATCCCACTACCTCTCATTCTTCATACTCTGCTAATCTCCAAGACTTTCCCTTGCCTATTAACTCGGGCTAATCTCAGTGTCCCACTTATTCAAACTGGCATCCTTGTGCATTCTTGGTGATACCTCTACAATTTGAGAAACCCCCTGGAAGTCATTTACTCACTAAAATCTCTAAACAATACCCTTAAACTTGACAAAATTTGTGACAGTAATCAAGAAGTATTACTCAGTATCCAAGCGGTTAGGATATTCACCTTGGTGAGAGACAACCTGTTATTCTGGTCTCTGCTGAGACTATGCCCTTTTCATGCCTCTTTTTGTCTAACAGAAAGTGCATAAACTTTTGAGGCAGAATCCACTACCATCATTTCATCCTTTGGCCATACTGAAAGGTGCATTGAGTGGGGATGCTGGGATTTGCTTAGGAACTGTTGCTGTGGAGGAGATTTGCTCTGGGCACACCTAGCACATAAAGCCAGGCTTCTCAAGAGTCTTTGCTTTTGGGTGTTGTTTCACCTCACATCTGGCATGCAGCAAAGGGGCATCTGAGAGCTTAAGATGTTTCTACATATGTGTGGAAACCTTCATTTAGGCTTCTAAAGGTTCTGACAGTTGCTAGTGCAGTAACGTCCACATACCTTTTTATTTTTGATTTAGAAGTTTAAATTCTGCCTTAACTAGGTATTTTTAGAATATTTTTGACACTCCATTTTCAAAAGAAGTACATACACTTTTGAAAAAAATAGCTACCATGTCCTATGATCGCAATTTGGGTCCAAGACAGGGTCCTCGGTACTTAAAATATAAAACTACGCAAGATGGCCAACAGTTGTTAAAGAGAAACAGTGTCGTTCTTCCAGATACTCTGACTCTTTCTTCTCCACCACATCAGGCTTTATCTGCTCATTTGCGTGGCCTTTCATTGCATAATTCCATCACACCTCTCATAAGCTCTTGGTACCAATTTGAGCTACACACGTGCTTAAATGATTACCCTACTATTTTTCCCCTGGCTGCATCTCAAACTTGGGAGGCCTCTATGGATACACTTCTCATGAATACATGTACTGCAGCAGGACTTTATTTAGAATACTTATGAATCCAGGCATTTCCCATGATGGTTTTTATTCAGGCCACATGGTCACAACTACCAATGTCAATTAATCTTTTAGGGATAATCAGATTCAAAGTTAAAATTAATTTCCTCCCTAATATCCTTCATGGATTCAAGAAGATAAATCTTATTTCTACAATTCATTTCAAAGTGCAGGTAAAATGGTAGAAAAATCAGAGGAGCTGTAAAAGTAACTAGGAACATTATCCTGTCTGAAAGGCAGACTGGAAAAGATTGAACCATTTGATTAATAGCTACAACACAGAATATGATGGACATAGTGTCTGGAATAATTAAGCAACAGGCAGCAAAATGACAAGAATAGATGGGTAAAACAGAGAAGTCGACTGGCAGGCAAAGCTGTATTTCATGAAACTTCTTCCTTCCTACCCCCAATTCCTTACTATTCTTCTCTGCAAAGCCCAGGCTTCTTTATCAAACCTTCTGCAATAACTTATTATTGTTATACTGACAGAGTAAATTCCACCACGCGCCAGTCATGCCTATAAGTTCAATTAAAATGACAAGGCTGACATGCATGGGTAACTTTTGTGCAAAAGGGAAAAGAGAGGCAGCTCTTCAATGAAATTAAATTCCAATACCACTGTTTTGGCAAGGTGTTTCTGCAAGCACAGAAGAAAAATTGTGTTCCTGAGTTTCCATCCCTGGAGACAGTTAACCAATAAAAGCTATAGCTGGGTTTGATTAACTCTGCATGTTTTTCTTGACCTCATTAACAGAGTCAGCTGATGGATTTCTAGATCAATTTGCATGCAAATATAAAAGAAAAGGAGCTGTGCTGTAATGCTAAGCTAGCCACCTTTCTAGACTCTTCCTTACCTCATTTCATCTTTCTGTAGGCAAAACTGAGCAATGAATGGGCAGGTGAAGTAATGCGCCCTCTTTTAACTGTCCATTTGTCAAGATCCCAGAACAGAATACCTCACATGCTAGTCTCATGGCAGCTTTTCAATCAAAGACTTTTCACAAACCGCCTCCCTTTGGCAGTGTGTAGGCTGTTCCTCTTTTCAGAAACTTGAGGTACATACAAAGGGAAAACTAAAATAATAGTTAGTGGAATGAGTAAGAAAGTTTTTAGGATCATATTTTTCAACTATGTAAACCAAAGAAGTTTTATGGATATCAATGTGTATGTGCTTCTTTATCCTGTATAGCCTTGGTATCAGCAAAAATACAAGGTCAAACCCCCCTGTTTTGCTAATGCACTGTCCAGTTGCAACCAACTCTCATACTGAAGAAGCCAATGTTTGCACAATTAATAAATAAAGATTAAAAATTCATTTATATTGTCATTTATTTTATAATGACAATAGAAAAATGTCCCTTTTCTGGGAATATGTTCTTTTCAGGGTTACTTTCTAATAGTATATAAATACTATAAATATAAATAAAAGGAAGGTATACAGAAGCCAGTAAGATCATTCAGAGTTTAATTTTTGAGCAAAAGTTCACATAATTCTGTGATTCATGTGATTTTTTAAACAGAGGACACTAGGACTGATTTATAACTCAGTTTCACTCCTGAGACCTCATATTAACAGAGATATTAGAGGAAGACAAGGTAAATAGGTGAGGGCATGTAAAGCTGAAGGGGAAAAAAATAGGTCCCTAATGCCATATTGATTTGTTTCTAGAAAGTAGGAGCTTACATATTAGCTACATTAGCAAAGCTTTTACCCACCTGGAGCAGTGACAAATATCCACTGACTTAAAGTGGACAGTAATACAGTATCTGCATAACACTGGTGTTGACAAACACATGGCAACAGCAGAGCACAACATGATACCATTCACTTGACCTTTTAAATAACAAAATTGTCATAGACATTATTTATATATATATACAGCTCCAAAATCAAGCCAGTTTAGAAGAAAACGGACTATAGAAAACCTTCCTGTTATTAGTTTACTGATGAGCAGATTGGTACACATTATAAATTAGGATATATCCACAAAGTTGTTTTGACTAGGCAAAACACAGATGTCAGGAAGATACTGCTGAAAGACCTATCAAAGATAGGCAGCTGGGCAGCACAAGGACAAATGAAATTCACTGGTGAGAAAATGAAGGGTAGCAGAGAACACTTGAGAAAATGCAGGCAATCTAGTCACATTAATATGATATGAATGATCTGTAAATGTATTAATAATAACAGACATGGCAGTGTTCCTCTACCTTGAATACTATGATCAGTAACTCTCTTTAAACAGATGCAATACGCATGGATAAGTTAGAGAAGGACACTGAATGATCAGAGATACAGATTTTATACATGGGAAGACTGAAAATCCCTTCTGAAACATTTGAAAATGATCTGATCGTTAGATCAAACTTCTGTTAAAAATACAGCAAGAAGAAAACACAAGAAAAACACCTCTCAGCAGTTTCATTTTGAACCCCTACCAACCTAAAAAGTGAACAGTTAGATGAATTAACAAAAATATTAACCATCTTTCTGAAATTTCAGTAACATTTGGGGGGGGTCATTTTGATTTCTTATTGTATTTTAATTAGTCCTAATTAAATACACAACTTTTGCCTCAGAAGAGTGTTGAATGACCATCCATTGACGAGCGCAATATGCTAGAAACAATAGCAAATGTTTGGATTCAACTTTCTGAGTGGAAAAAGAGTTTGCAGGATGACTTTTGTCAGATGTACCAAGGCCTGAAAAGTCATTTGGTAACTTAAAAGAAGATTAATATAAACATTCAAACAAGACACCATCAAATGATGGCACTGGGAAAAGCTTAATGGAGTAAGATCATTAGCCTGGCATCTTCGAGTCAACATCACAAGAGAAAGAGGGGGTTTGTCATCCCTAGAGCTGAGTCTTGTCAGCATTGATCTGAATTTATGAGCCAGTAAGATAATCCTTCATGATTATCTGTCCTCTTGTTCACCATTACTGCATCTTCAAGGAGGCTGTTTCGTTGTGTGCTCTTCATGTCATGCTTAGCTGAAGTATAATTGACTTGAAGACCACCCATACTTACAGCTTATTCATATACAAATTAATGGATGCTGGTAAAGTTGTACATCCATTAAGCAGAGCACTAGCTTTCACAGCATTCATTTATCTATCAAAGATACTTTATTTATCATAGTTTTTCTGAAAGCTTGTTTACTAAGAGACCATGCTGGCAGGATATTACTGCTATCAATGAATTTTATGCCTTATACATAAAATTTGAAAAATGAAAACTCGTATCATTTACCTCTTAGTTGGTACCCAATGGTCATAAGCTAATGACTTCTCTAATCTCTTTTCATGAAAAGAACACAGTTCAAAAATTCTGGGTTTGTTCCCCTTCTATTTAAAAAAAAAACAACCGACAAAGCTTTGATTAGCCAATTAATAACAGTGATCTTGAAACTTAGAATAACATTGATCATGTTAAAATACTCTGTATTCATTGATCCAGAAAGAGGAAAAAGAGCGTGAACAATTTTATAACTTGATTGTCAGGAGAAGCAACTGATGAATCCATTTTCTAGCCTTGCTCCAGGTGCTTATTTTGTATTCAGATTCACACCTAGAGCTAGCTTTCAAATTTGGGTAGAGATAGAAAGTTTTGAATTGGAGACCATCACGCTCTGTTATTATTCTAAGCAACAGATTACTCGGTGGCTCATTATCATTATCTTCACAGGGATTTCATTCACTCAGAAAATCCTTCTTCATCAGGTTTGACACAAAAGATTCACAAAGCAATCCCAGTGTTGAGAATCCTGCTAGGGTTAAGGCATCGGGTCCAGCACTTAGCAGTCTGGCATTTACCAGTGCTTATGCAGGATGTTTGCTACCTCAGGGACAAGTAACACTGTAATCTTACTGATGGCTATATGACTTTAGAAATTTAAGTTGTCATCTAGGCTGAAGTTCCAAGGCCAGATCCTTTAAGACAGTTAAGCATGACAACATCAGTGAGATTCTCCCATTACAGTACTTCATTTGCACCTAGAATTTTGCCAAATTTCAACACACTGGCCTGAAATTGTCTATATTATTTGTCCACTGCAGGGTGCTTTCTTAGCTTTTACTGTATCAGCAGTTCTCAGAAATGGGAGCAAATGTTTTGCCCATGTTTAAAAAAATCCTTGTACCTTTTTGCACTGACAAATCCTAGCAAGTAAACAATTTGGTGGAAGGACTTTGAAGTATATGCTCATAAGCTTAATTGTGGCATTCCCTGATTGTGGACTGCCGGCTTTCCGATTCAAAGACTCTTTTATTCCATCTTTTTGCAAGTAGCTTTTTGCCAAGAGAGTACTATAGCTTCTATGTAGAACAAAGTACTATGATTTTTACTTAGCCTTACCGATCTCAACTCCTAGTTCCTCTAGCTTGTCAGGAAAAGACAGAAGATATGATACATTCTCCTTTTAATACTCTTCTATTAATGTAAAACATTTGAGAAGAATCTCATTAAAATTTTGCATTTGAGAAATGTCAACCAGTGTTTCCATTTGTGTTTGACTGCTGTTACCTTCACACCTTCTTCCGCACTACGCAAAGATATGTAGGACTGAAGGGTTACATTGTAAAGCATTTAATACTAAAGATTTTAATATGAAGAAATTGTACATACATTCTCAATCGCTAATTATATTTAGCTGATTCACTTATCTTGACAATTGTTTTGAAACCAAATTGTCCTTCTCTGTAAATTGTCTTATTTACAAATCAATGCTCAGATTTCACTTGTAAACTCATGCTTGCACTATAGAGATGTCTATCCTATTTAGAGACAAAATCACTAGAAAGATCAGTCTTTAGAGACATCTCCATCCACGCTGTCAGATTCTAACCTTTCATACTGACTTGAAATATGTTACAAGCACCAGTTATTTTACTAAATACTCATCATCTTTATTGATAACTACAAGCTCAATGAATTTAGTCAGGAAAAGTGTATTTTACACAGGCTTATATAGCATTGAGAGTTTATAGCAGATGTTCTCAATGGTTCTGATATATTTTATGCTTTACAACGCTATCTCATATATTCAGTAATATCTTACTGCCAGTATTCTCTAGCTAGAGACCAGAGAGACAGATAGGCCTGGTACTGAGGCATTATTATTTAACAAAACAAATCTATTATGTTTGCCTTATTTTAGATTTGTGGATTACCTATAAGTCTCACGGATTTAAGTTTGATAGCTCTCTTGTGACCACACAGTAACATGGAATTGTTTAGATATTCAGAGACAGCATTTCTTTCATGCCTACGCTCCTAGAGTTCATAGGAATGTAAAAACCTACCAAAAACTGGTTTTTGTGCTAACCCATCACTGTGATCTGTGCTGCAACCAGTGTCAGTGGCACAGATGTAACATGGTACATCAGACGAAGGACAAGGATATGAAACACCCTCTGACATCCCTGACACCTATGATCACCTGCTGAGTCAGGCAGCTCGGACCTAGCACTCTCTTTCTTTGCCATTACTGTGCTGTGTAATTTAGACTCTTCATTCTGTAACTGTGTGTGTATATATATATATACATATACACACATACCACTGAGTACACTTCTACGTGTATACACATACATATAAATTATGCAACCTTAACAAGTGTATATGATACTTCGATTCATATTTGTTTGTAAACTGGAGGTATTATAGATTTCCTAGAGACAACCATTAAGTTTATTCCGCATATATGGTGGCAAAATGTACCTGTTCAACTATATTTTGTGTTGGTTTCCAGCAGAGGAAATACTAAACAGATAGTGAGTTTGGATGTTATCTGGAGAACAAAGACAGAGACTCAGTATGCTTTAACTTTCAAACTGTTTTACAAACAGTGAGCACCCCTCGGTATTTTCTTGAGTGAATGGTGTCTATTTACATCTGCTCTTACTGAGGTCAACAGGAGTTCTACCACTTAGTGCAGCATTAGCCCACTACTGCTGTCTTTCGAAAATGTCATGTGAAATAAATATGCAAATGATTGCAGTAATTTTTAAAGTCCATATTAAAAAATTCGAAATCCTAAAGGCTATCTGCTCATCCTGTTTACTTTTTCCTTTTAGCTCCTAGAGTTGTGACATGTTTAAATACAAGCAATGGCTGTTTTTCCAGGTAACTCCTCATAAACATTGCAAAATATTAATGAAGTTGTTAAGAAAGAAAAAGGCACACAACACCAACAGTCATCACATTTAATTCACTGCTTTGTTCATTCTTTCCCGTTACAAATGTACTAAATGACAATATAATTATAACCTAAAGCTGTTGGTAATTATATGCAAAGTGCTCTAATAGCAATGAAACCCTAATGCTGAGAGAGAGAGAGAGAGAGAAAGAGACTGAGGGAAGTCAGAGTCAAAATAACCATTACTCATTGTACTCCTGGGTACCCCCTAAAATTGTTTGATTCTGATGGGTTACCCAACCTGCAAATTACCTGAAAAAAATTCAGGTCAGGTATAGAGAAAACAAATTAATTACCAGGAAATTATTTGCTGGTGTTGAGCCAAGTATTAGCTCATCAGCATTCAGCACCATTGGAAGAGAGTAGAGTGAAGGAGAACAATACTGACTTGCATCAGGAGCTGGAAGCGGAGAACAGCAAAAGGAAAAGTCTTACTGGAAACTTTCCTTCTAGTGCTATCACCTGTCTTCCAGCCAACCTTGAACTCAATATCTCATGCTAGAGTTTGTCTTACCAGCAGATCACCGTTCTCCTCACCTTCCTCCTGCCTTGGACAGGGGCTGCGCTACCTGCAGGAAGCTACTCTCTGGCTCTCCATAGGGCCTGGGGCGAGCTGTTCTGGCGGGGACCATCCCTGCACCTTCTGGTCTCTCGTGGGCCCTAGAGGGTCCCACCTGCCAGAAGAGCTCCTCGATTCCTTTGGCATTTGGAATAATTCTACCAGAAAATCAACCAAGACCAACAAAGTCTCAGAGCTGAGATGTATAGTAACCTAGATGTCTCTCATCTTAGCTAAACTGATTATTTTCTGGCTAGAAATGAGAGCCTGGCTCATACAATTTGTCAAGGGAATGTTTGACTTGTGCTTATTCTCTGTTTGCTGGAATCAGAAAGATATGCCATATAGCTATTCCTTCATTAGCAGATCAGTAATATGCAGCAGTGTGCTCTAGAGATGGAACTTAATTGAGATAAAGCACATAAAACCTGTGAATTACATGACAGGTGGAATTGGCACCTTGTGGTAGTGAAGTAAAGTCCCTTTTTATCTATATGTACAGTATGCTACAGCTGAATTAGTTATACAAATACAGTCAGAAAAGTTACAGCTCCTGCTACCCCCTACTTGCTCTTGCAGCCTTGCTACCGTGTCTGAATTCCTCCTGCTAAAATATATTTAAAAGAGGGAAAAAAATAGCATCCACAACAGAACAGAGCAAAAAGCAGCCCATGACTCAAAGATTTCTTTCTGAACTGTCTTTACTGTCTCTGAGCTAACTGCTAGTATACTAAGTTATATGACTTAAGGAATTAATATCATCTCATCATAAAAACTAAAACTGTTTCCAATGCACAGCACTTGTTTTGTGTTCACACAGCACTAAGCGCAACACAGTTCTTACTAGTGATGCTCCAAATTCAAGCTCAGGTTCAGATAATTCAGAGGACCATGCTCAGGTACATACAGATACTCTTCTATTTCTCAGCGTCCTATCCCCAGCTGGCAGCCACCAGGCTGAAACGATCGACTACAAACTGTTTGGGCTTTTCAGACAGCTGGCTGAACCCTGCTGGCTTCCTCCCTCCGTGCACAGGAGTCCTGTCTCGCAGCAAGCCCCCTCGCCCCTGTGCTGAGAGCTCACAAAACCCTTCCAGTCTCACCTATCGAAGGAGTGAATGGCAAAACACTTAAAACCCCTTGCTGACTGTGGCCTGCATCTTATGCGGCACCTGACATGTGCGTAGCGCTGTGCGTACATCAGATGCAAGGACTTTGCGGGCAGCTTTTAACTGTCAGCAGATGGGGACTGGGCTTGTGCAGCAGCAGACGGTGAGTAAGAAAAGCTCA
This sequence comes from Fregata magnificens, assembly GCA_013389945.1. Classification (NCBI taxonomy): domain Eukaryota; kingdom Metazoa; phylum Chordata; class Aves; order Suliformes; family Fregatidae; genus Fregata; species Fregata magnificens. The sequence goes on along the minus strand of WAAD01032549.1, from coordinate 108,634 downwards.
TTACCCCTTTAGGTTGTACGAGTTCCCCACAATGTGAAGAACTTGAACATGGTTATTTTTTTAAAAAACGGGCCTCAAATTCATGAGCAATTTTCAACTAACATCACTTTCTGCATTTTAATGGCCAAATATTGATTTGTTTGCCTATGTGCTCATTTGGTATGGTGTATGGGGCAGAGAAGCACTGAAATATGTGACGACGAGTGCAAAGCAGCTGTAAAAAATTATTGAATCTGAAAGGTTGTGACAGATATCTGCTCTGCACTGATTATGTCCTGGATAAATTATTATGTATGATTCATAAATGCTTAAACCAGAAAATAGAATTGCAGTCACTAACTATGACTTCCTTCATTTTAAGTGTAGATTTTTATCGACTGTTTTTAGCTAAATGAGAAAATATTTTGATAAGCAATAAATTGTACAAAAATGCAAATAAAGGACAAAATTGTTTTAAGTGATCTGGGCACCTATCCAAAAATGAACACACACAAATAAAAGGACTGCTCTCAAATATGTGTTTGAAAAAGCATGACTCTTCCGATACAAGATATGATTTTATGTTGTTTATACATTTTCAGGGGTTTCTGGGATGAAGGGACGTTCATCCCTTCATTTTGTCTGACAACTGACTGCTTACATGTTAACACGACAGAACAAGAAACCGAGCCCCTTCTGCACCTCTCCTCACAGCGCGGGTATAACACGGGAGCACTGCCCTTGGGGTGACACCGCTAACGCAGGCACGAGACCTACCGCAGCTGGTGATCCCCCGCTGAGTTTGCCCACAAAAACAGTCACAGTTAGTTCTAATTGCGGCAATGCTGGTTTTGATACCTATCCGTCGCACATCCAACACGAGGTAACAATCTTTCGCACAGGCTGCTGAGCTGCCATCAGCTACTTGTGCATTTAGTCACCGTCAACCTGGGCTGCCTTTGAGCTAAATTTTTATCTTTCCCTCAATGCAGGTGGACGAGTGCAACCGAAGTTTTACACAGCAGGCATTCATACAACTAGAGCGTGTTTGGCAGCCAACAATCTCCTCACTGGTGCAGCACTCTTCCTGCAGCCACTTTCTCCCCCCACCCTCCTTCTGCCCACTTTCTGACACCTGCCATCACTCTGCGATAGCCGGAGGAGAGGTAGCAGGAAGGAATGTATTTTGAGAGGTTTTTTTCTGTTGTTACCACCACGAAGTCCCCAAAGAACCTGGCCTTCCCATCCCACCTCTGAGCTGCTCTAAGCCCGTTTTCTGCCTCATGTGGTACTCTCTGTCACTCACGGATATCAAGCGGTACGTGGCAAAAGGCCGAACTCAGCAACTTGCTGTTCATCAACTGGCTGAGTTACACCGTCAGGGAAAAATTACAGAAGAAATTTGAAGCTACCAAAAAAAGTCTTGTCCTTCTACTCTCTAGATAACAACTTAAAAATATTAAAATATACCAGTCCTCAAAGTCACAGCACTTTATAGCTCAGGATAGCCAGAGCTTTTTCTCCAGATCTAATTCTAATGCAACAAGAATGATAAAGAAGAATCACTACAGACTTGTATCTGTGTATATTCTTTGTCATGCGATGCCCTCAGCTCATTTCTCTGTAGATAATCATCCCTCTTTTGAAAGCTGCTAGCATGGGATGCTTATTGGCATGTTTTGTCACTCTAGTGAGTGACTATCAACTTGGTGTGGCGAGATGGCACGACTTGCCTGCTCCTCAGGAGACTTCTGCCAGCCTTGAAAGACGCCGGTGAACTAAGAACAAGAAATATGTGTTATCACCAACCGTGCAGGTCAGGCACTCTACTTAATACCATTGCCATGTATCTGCAGACAGGTCAGATCAGGTCTAGAAGGGATTCAAGATATCTTGAAGAAATGAGCATTAGGAATCAAAAACATGATAAAAGATTCAGGAGATGGGCTATCATGATGAGAGGGCAACAGATATCTGACGACTGAACTGGGACAGTAAGAGGGCAAGCATAGTCACTGCAGGATGAAAATAAGTTTACCACTGTAGTCTTGTTCTGTGAGGTACTAAGTGGAAATTTCATTGGATATTCAGATTCAGCAACTCCACCAACTTTCACATGGGCAAAGAAAGTCATCTCTCAGATGACAAGGCATCAGATTTCTACACTTCAGTTAAGTAAATGGAGAGGCATTTCTCCTCTCTCTTTGTTTTGGTGTTTTGTTTTTTTTTTTTTTTTTTTCCTGGCAGTACAACTTATAAAGTACCAAGACAATTTGATCGACATTGTGCAACAGTTGTTTTTGCTTAATTCTGTGATTCTTCTGTACATGTAAAGAAAGTGGAGATATCATCTGCACGAGTGAAAATGTTTTGGTTTAAGCTGCTAAAGTATCAATGAATGAAAAAAAAAAAGGAAATATACATGAGATAACAAAGCGTGAGTGAAACTTGTCTAACAGTTTGCATTGATCTAACTAGAACACAAAGTCACTGCCAGTTTCTGCAGACTGCTCTGCCAAGGGAATATTTGATACCTACAATTATAAAGCAAGGTTGGTGCACCTTTGTTCTTAAAATATTTTACCAAATACTCCAAGTACCCCACCTGAAGTACTACATCCAGCTCTGGGGCCCCAGCACAAGAGGGACACGGACCATTAGAGTGGGTTCAGAGGAGGACCATGAAAATGATCAGAGAGTGGAACACCTCTCATATGAAGACAGGCTGAGAAAGTTGGGGTTGTTCAGCCTGGAGAAGAGAAGGCTCTGGGGAGACCTTATTGTGGCCTATCAATATATAAAGGGGGCTTAGAAAGATGGAGAGAGGATTTTTACCTCGGCCTGTAGTGACAGGACAAGGGGTAATGGTTTTAAACTAAAAGAGGGTAGATTTAGTTTAGATATAAGGAGGAGGTGAGGGTGGTGAGACACTGGAAGAGGTCACCCAGAGATGTTGTGGATGCCCCATCATCAGAATTGTTCACTATCAGGCTGGATGGGGCTTTGAGCAACCTGATCTAGTGAAAGGTGTCCTTGCCCATGGCAGAGGGGTTGGACTAAGAGGATCTTTAAAGGCCCCTTCCAACCCAAACCATTCTGTGACTCTACAATTCTAAATGCCACAGTCAATGTAATACCAGATCATCAAAATATAGTTGTAGACCCTACTTAGAAAAGTATGCTAAGATACTGAGGTGAGGCTGTTTTATTTTTCAGAAGAGAAAAGGAAAAAGGTTAACCTATGGTCAACCTAAAACATTTAGTTCAACCCAAAATATAACATCATGTAATAACTTTCAGGTCATTTATCTTCTTTGTCTTTGACTTTGAAGCTCCTTCAAATGAAAATAAAAACATTTTGACTCCCAGGAGTTTAAACAGAGCTCAGTCAGTGCCCCTGAGTGGTGACCACCAGGGTCACTCTTGATGCAGAAGACCTTCCTTCCATTTTATTTTATGAACTGGGACCACAACCAAATTCCCATCCTCTGCAAAACACATACATTTCTCTGAACACAACTCACCTGGGTATTTAGAGGTTTATGGTTTGCCTTTTTGGGGTCACAATGTATGTGTTAACACAATGAGACCTTAGTTACACGGTCACTTTTGCCTGCAATATGCCCTCCAGCTCCAAATCCTGCCCTTCCCCACCCCAATAAAAATCACTTTGGACCTCTCCCTTCTACTTAATCTTGCTCTCTTTCTCATGCACTTGTGTTTGTGTGTGGGGAGACCATCGCAAATCGTATGTTTAAGCAGCAGCACAATTTATGTCTGAGTTACAGTGGCGGTTTAACTATGGCCTCAAACAAATTTTGCAGTCAATCTCTAAACTTACATAACTGAAAAAGTTAGAAAAATGAGGAAAAACTCCTCTAAGCAGTGCCCACCACCACCATTGCCTCGGACAGCTTCAGGGAGTCCTTACAGGAGTTTCTATATGTAGATGGGATGGGGTCCCATACCCCCCAAAAGGTATCTCTCACTTTGAGCTAATGAAAGCACTCCTGATGCAGCTCCCTGTCCCAAGCTGGAAAAAGCCTTGACTTTTTACAGCTTTCCAGACGTGAGCCGCCAGTCAGTCAGCCTTGCACTGGATGATCTCATCGCTAGGCAACCATCCATGAAGGCCACTTCTCCTTGAGCATGTTCACTTATTGTTTAAAGGTATTTCATTTCCGTTGAAGAGTGTTTCACCTGACAACTCTCTTTCGTTAACCTCATGTTGGTGGCCTTTAGAATTATTTTCTGATGTGGAAGTAAGAGAAAGACAGAAACCTGGCTGCACAGTCAAAATGAAATTTTCCATTTGAATAACAGTCCTGTAATCTGAACAGTGTGCATAGCTGAATTATCCTATTGACAACAGTTACCATGGGACATCAAAAGGCATGCAGCGTGGCCACATTTTCACTTTCAGTGTAGACCAGTAACAGAGAAAATATTTTTTATGTTATTCTAAGCATTGTAAAAGGTACCCTCAGACCTGACCCAGCTTCCACCATGGAGAATAATCTTACCTCTGGAGTCAAAGGTTCCAATTTACCATGTTAATGGAATGAAACACTCCGAAGGTGGTGGTGAAGATCAAGGGAAAACTGCCCTTCTGCAGGAAGCTCCCCATCTAGCACCAGCCATGCCAGCTCCTCTATGCTTGACTCTCCACTTCTGTCAAAACCCATATAATGCAAGATCGCTGACTTGTACAATGGCCAGACCACCTTGACACTACAGCTGTAGCTGTGCCCTTGGGCGGTCTGCCCCATGTGCCCTGACCGCGGGGCAGAGGGCGCAGGGTCCCATGGGAGCTGGGGACAAGGAGGTTGCACGAGTCCTCACTGGACAGAGAAGAGAAAGAGTCTTGGGGGCCAGGAAAAAAAGCAGCAAATTGATTGACAGTAGTATGGGTAGCCCACTTCTGCTTGCTGAATGAGTTTATAATGGATAAGGTTGAACTCTGGCTAGAAAAGCTGCATATTTGTTTTTATTGCACATTGTTATTCCTCCTGAAATAACTTGCGTAATAGTACTGCTTTATCTTCTAATTGCTTCCGGGACAGTAAGTATGTGCATATCAAGCAAAAAAAACCCCAAAACAACAAAACACCAAGGCAATAGCCCTGAAACTCCTTTCCTGGTGTTGATACTGCTGCAACTTCAAAACAGAGTACTGTTCTACAAACCACACCCGAAAGAACAGCTACAATCAAAAAGTGGTACTTTCAGAAAACAGAAAATAAGCATGTATACATGTGGCTGATTCTTTCCCCTTGCAGAGTGATTTCTTATCGCCTTAATGAAATTATAAGCAGTGGTCTTCCTTCCAAGACAGAATAATTAAGAATCAATTACATTTTACACTGAAAGCCTGACTACCCTGTAACCGTTATGTAATTGGGAAGCAGCTATATTGTCATTTTTATGTAGTTACACTGAATTACACAATCATTTCAATGGAGTTATACTGAGAAATTACATGTAAATTTGTTCATATTAAGTCCTGCAACTGAAGGACTCAATGTGGGATAACTGCTCACTTGGAACAGGCTCTAAACCTAACATGTACAGCACTGTGACTATGAAGGGAAAGAAACAGTTCCTTAATAAGTCAGAAGTGTTATCATTAGTATCTTTTAATGTAAAGTGGTTACATGCTAGTGAATAATTCCAATTACTCTACTATATTGCTGAGCTAAAGAAAAGGAACAATTGATAAAAATGTGGTGAAAACTTCATAATATGCAGAAATTAAGAACAGGTTTCAAAAAGCTATCACTGAGTGCATTCAGCTGGTACCTTCAATATTCGAAGGATACTTAACATTAAATGGGAGAAATTCAAATCACTAATTTAGTTCACAGTGTGCTTCAGGGATTTGAGCAATTTCATATTTGTATAATGTCTCTATAATGCTGTGAAGTTAAAGTTGAGCAGGGTTTTTAATTTTTACTTGTGGCACAGTGGGATATAAAACACACCTAGAGTGAAGCTATAATACAAAGTTTTCATTTTTGACTGATCCAAACCATGAACCTTAGGGCCTGAAAGAATAAAAGGTTCTTACTCAAATGTGGTGCAAAAATAAACACTTCAAAGGAGAACCCCACCGGAACACAGCAAGAGGTGTGTGAGTCAGAAGAAGGGGCTGGCTGAATTCATGAAAGAAGCTGACAGGGACAATTTCTTGCCCTACAGGGGACTGATAACTCTGGTAAAGTTTGAAAATCTGAGACTGATAAATAGGAACCTAACCTGGGCAAGGCTTGCGCATTAATTGTAAAGGATTTCTAAAATATCCCTTAATCCTCCAGCAACCTAGCTATGGAGTTAAGCCTACCTACCAGAGGGATACAGAAAGAAGGTAGCACTATTTTGAGTAGCAGTAACTGTATTTTCCTCAACAGAAAACTCTCTTGTTTAAGCATAAAGTTTAAAAAATAAATACAGAACCTAAATAATAATTTAAAATGTTCACCTTCACACATAACTTTGCTTTTCTGTTGAGAGCACAGAGGTGTTCAGAAATCTCATCTTTCTAGCAGTGGCTTTGAAAGCTTGTCAAATGCAGATGGAAATAATGAACAATCTTCATTAGGCACCGTGTATCAGTCATTCTCATCTTCACAAGAAAACAAGATTTTAAGTAACAAGAACATAAATTTCACTGAAGTTAATCTAAAATCCTCAGTGTCATTTGACTGCATCTGTTCTCAGGTTGGTCCCTTCCAGGGTATATTTTTGCATCCGAGAGTAACCACAGTCCTTTGTTCTATTGAGATTGTCATTTTGTGCCTGAATCAGGTAATGCTGAGGCAAGAGATCAGCTTCTTTCTCATCTAGGAACAATGTCTTCTGTGCTGCAGGCTCCAGCAAACCTGCCATTCAGCTTGTCCAAAATAAAAGCAGACTTTATTGGCAAATTCCTTCATTAGCAAGGAAAGTTGGAAAATAAGAGGTAATTACAAAGAAACTCATTTAGTTGGACATTATGAAGAGGACTGATAGGGGAGGACAAAGATTCAATTAGAGTTTGGGAATATTACCTCCAATGCTCAGAACAAATTTTTTTTCTCTTATTTTTAAGGTTGCCTCTGAGAACATGTCTCAAGTCCTGCATAATTTGAGGAAATTGCCCTGCGATATGCCTCATAAATAGGATTCGTTCTCTACTTTCTCTACTGTCCATCCATCTCATGAACAAGGTGACAGCTGATTCATAATGTTACCTTATCAAAGCATTCTGTTTTGATTCATGTGACTGGCCCATTTCAACCTTGCATAATCTAGATGAATGCAAAGATATTTCCCAAGTAATATTTTCCTAAACTGCACATGGAATTGTTATTTTCTTCAACTAATTCAGCTCCACCTATCAGCTTACGAGAGGTCTGTCTGAATACACTAACCAAAATAAAACCTTGGAAGCTGAATGTCCAAGGCCAACGATACAGCACGTTAATACAAAATGACATCATGAGTTTCATAGTGAAGTATGCATTAGTCATATCTGATGAGATACCCATCATAAGTATCAAGGTTTCTGAGAGATTTCTTAATGGGCTCCATCACTTGCTCCCTATTTTTGGAAATGGTTTTGAAATTCATTAATGATAAGATGGGACCAGTAAATGGGTAGATAAACTCAGGACTAAATAGCCTGCTCTGAGGTGGTTTATGGCTGACTTTAAAAAAGATACCTTTTCTACAGGGACGCACTCCTATGGGAACACGATACTGTTAACTGCTGATGAAGTTCTTAGCAAGCACCACCACTGGCAGTACTTCTGCATTAATGGAAATCCTTGTCATTTTCAATGCAACAAACTTAAAACACACAGTTATTTAAACACTGCTTAAATCTTCACAAACTACAATTTTTGCCATTGTCCCTTATTTCCGTTTTACAAGTGGGTAAATTGAAGGACAGAGAAGCTATGACTCATCTAAAACTGAGTCATATTGACTTTCATCCCTTGGCTTCAACTGACAAAATGTGCTCTGTCCCTTACGTCCCAGAGTAAATCAAAGCAGCTTTTTCATTAAGTTTCAGACATGTCTTGTCCACACTGTTGTCTGCTGGTCATGGAAAACACAATGAAGTAAACTAAGTAAATTTGCACGTGCACCAAAGTGACCTCAAAATTTCTCTTTTCTTCTTGTACTCATGAAAGTATATTGTCAAAAACATCATAACAAATTTTTAGAATTACCCAAGAGAGTTTCTTTTACATAATAGGGGCCCTGGAATGGAAATTTCCAATAAAAATTTCTGACAGGCTCTTAGCTAAAGACACTAGCAAAATTCTCTGCTCTGTGCGTCCTGACTAATTTGTTGGTACATTTTATGTTCAGTTATGTTGTGTACCCTCACTTGATCTCATTGGCATTCGGAATTTTGGTTATGAAACAGCGTAACAAGCAGTTCAGGCATTTTACTCCTATCCAAACTATATGACACTGTCAGCCTCCACATTTGTCATTAGATTTCTATTAGACATCTAACTGCAGTGTCCAGCTTAATACTCTGGCTAAAATGGAGTAATTAAGATTGATATATGGGCTGTATAATCTATCTTCTTGTGGGTATTAATTAAATAGAAAACAGTTATACATTTGATCTCATTCATTCAATCACCGCAATACCCATGTAAATAGTATTTTGACTAAATATGCCTGTGCCTAGTAAAATGTGTTTATATCCTCACTGTGCTTTGGCTAACTGTAAAGAATTTATTACACTGGCAATCTGGACCTAAGTCTATTGAAAATCTATCCATGCTTTCTGCTCCATGAAAATATGTTTAGAAATATTCCAGTGATGTTTTCTCTCTGTGACCCTAGTTGGCCAAAACCTCTACATTAGCTTCCCTGAGTGATGCAAAACAAGGTCTAAGCCCCTGGTAACCCACAAATCACTTCATGTCATTTGTTGCTAAATTGATGCATTTGCTAGCGAAGTTGTCCCCAGTTGACTCAGTGGAGATGTCACATAACAGCACAATCTTCAAAGATAATTTCAGCAGCCTTGCTACGTCTATGTGGCATCACTACTCAAGGTCACTGGCAGCATTAGTTAACTAGTTATGAATTTATCCATCATCATGAGCAACTTTTGCAAGACTGCAGCTAATCTAAATGGGGCTTATGTATATTTTAACTGAGCCGCAGTGATGACAGCAGTTGCAGTGTAACTGACTCATCATCATTAATTCTGGAGCACTAACATGCAGAATAGCTTTGACTGCAGTTTTGTATGGTGTAGAGCTAATACAGATGTATGAAATAGGGTGGCACCTTGGACCTGCTCCCCTGTCTCCTTACTTGTATTCCTGTTCAGTGCCAAGTATAATAAATCTCTAAAATATGAGTTCCTTTATGTTAGGCTGTGTGATAAATAGCTCATCTGCAGGTGTGCAAAGGAGTAGAGGCACAACAGGAGGTGGGGAACCCAAATACCACCCTGCCCTGGCACCACGCAGGCCCATCACAGGAGATCATCAGCCCATACAATGAGGCACACTGCCAGGCGGAGAAACCTCAGTAATGCAGGCAGAGGAACGGAGCCCCTGCCCAAGCACTCCCCAGGGCTGCCCCAAGAGAGCCATCAGCCCCCGCGGTCCAGCTGGGAAACCTAGGATCGTGAGTCAATGGGAGAGGCTCCTCGGAGCACCTCACAGTCTGAGGGGTGTGGGACACATTATGGGATGCAAACGAGCACTTTGGGATTGCACAAGACTTATTATGGAACAAGTGCAGGAAATGAGGAGTAAGGTGATAAAAGGGGCCAGTAAGCAGCGTGCTGGTCAGCATGCTTGTCCGGCCATGCCCTGTACCTGATCAGCACAGTCAGTCGTGTCTTCTTATTAAACTCTAACTATTTTCCTGGTGAGGGAAATCCCTATTCTGTGTGCATGTATGTGCATGAAGGTCTAAGTGCCAGCAGCTGGACTGAGGACTACAAGTCACTAGGGACCATGTGTCTTGGGTGCCACCAACTAAAGATAGTGAGGGTATGTAAGCCAGTGTGTGACTGCTAGTGAAGACCAAGCCACACTAGCCAGCAAGAAGGATATGTGCGTGTACAAGCCCAGCTGCTGGAGCGGTCCACGTGGTAAACGCGTATGTATTTCCCACTGACAGCTCTTCATCCTGATCACCCAGAGAGGGGGACAGGAGGAGCCTGTTGGGGCAGTTTGTTTCTGTGTGAACACTGCGTGTTTCTGTCTGCATTGATCTGTTCGGCTGCCTGTGTATATGTGTATTTTACAGCTGCTTTTGCATGTGTGCCTAGTCGGAGTACATGCTCAGCCTTGATACTGGTTGGACCCAGAGCACAGAACTGTGGCTATCTTGCCTCTCTGTCAGAGAATTGCTGGATTTGGCAACTCCCTAAAACTGTATTCGCTCATTAAATTATACACCATCTATTACAGCTCTGCACTGTAATATCTACGGATAGTGTGTCGTAAGCAACAACCTAGGCCTCCTTTCCACACTAAACACACAGACGGCAGTGCACTGCCCTGGAACTCCCACTAAACTCCTTCTCCCACAAGTCTGCAAACAGTGCCAGGCAGATTACCACTAGAGGGGCTGTTTTTTCCCCTGTTTCTGATACTATTCCTCCTGTGAAGTACAGTAAACAATACAAACATAAACCAAAAGGGAAAGGGACAGACATAGCCCTAAACAAAATTCTTTTGAAGTTGATGGGACCCCACTTCATCACATTTTAAACAAAAGCTTTAAGCCTCTCTTATAGATGAGCCATTGTCTTTTGGTCTCCTTTTTGATGTTACTGTGAAGTGCCTTGAGGATACTTGATAATAAGGCACTCCATGAGTTGTATTACCTTCTTCTGTATTGCAATGTATTATTAACACCAAATGCCAAATGAATAATGAAAACACAAGCTGGGAAATTACATTTTCTTCTTCCGTTGTCTGTTTTAGTCTGATCTAAGCAACTTACTAATTGCCTTCTTTTTGATGGTATGGATTTATGTTTGCTTAATGCAAAAGAATGCATATAGCATCTATCAATACCAATTACCAATAACACCACCAGTGTCTTTCTTTAAAGGAGGGATCTGAGGTAGACAATGTTGCTTGCTGGATTTCATGGAAGCTTAAGTATTTTGCATAAACTGCTAAAAGTAATTTTCTAAAATTAAAAAAGTCTGTAAATTAGAATTTTTCATTCTACTTTTGACTAGGAAAACCAGCACAGTTCTTCTACAGATGCAATTTTCTAAAGATGCAAGTCTAGGAAAGCCATCCATAGCAGTATTTTACGCTACAAGTATTGTGCCAAGCAGTTAGTGAAAAACATACCATGAGAACAGAGTTTTGGATGCCGTCCCCAAAGAACATTAAAGTTCATCTCCAATTCTAAGCTCAATTTCTTTCATATTTTGCCTTCTCCATCACACTGTGTTATTTAAGACTAATTTATAGCTTCAGGCTTTCAGGTCTTATAGAAATTGGCTGGGTTAGTTTGTTATCAAGAACATAAATGCTTTTATTGGAACCAGGATTGCATCCAGGATGTTTCATCTGTAATGTAATTAAGGAGGTAGTTTGGAAAAGCAGCATTTATACAGGGAATATATGCAAAAATATTCTCACAAATTCTACTTGTAGAGTTTAAAAGGGTATTGTCGCAAACTCACCGAAGATCTCTAGATTATGGTACTTTTCTTACTGTCCAGCTGCGTAGCAAGGATACTATGAGTAACACTGGTCCTTGAAAAATGACACTCCTAACTTAGCATTCTCACTTTCAAACACTACACAAAGCACTTCAGTGGCAAAAAATGTCTTCAGCCTGTGTTTGAGTAAGGGAAGACAAGATCAAGTATTTTTATATATCCCTGACTTAAAGAGGGCATGCCTGGGATGGACCAGCTACCAGGCAATTATTCTTCACACTAGGCAAATGTAAATACTACTTTACCTACATTAAAATAGAAAGACTACTACCGCTATGCTTAGAAAGAGATGTACAGAGATGAAAAATGCTACTTACAGATAACTATTAATTCATCTTCATGGGATTTTTCTGTGTCTTCCAAATACAAAGTTACCAGACATTATAAATGGGATTCAATCTTCAGGTAAGACACTCTGGGTGATGCTTTTGCTATTAGGAATACTGACCTGGGTATAAGTATGTGCCCATTTCTGTCTGAGATTACAGTCAGAACCTTATTGAACCCTTTCTCCTAGGATTTCCTCTGACTTGCAAACTTGAAACTTAACCAAAGCATAAAGTTGCAACACCTCTCCCAAGACATTAATTTTTCTTTCCATTTTTCATTCTGATTTCCTCCAATATTAGACACACTGATATCCCTTGAATTTGGATAGCTAAAACTATCTCCCATTCAGACATAGGAAAATTCACTACTGAATTTGGTTGAGTCTAAGGGTACAACCATAAATTACTATTCATTAGTGCCCTCATTAAGAGGGAAATGGGTAGACAACTCAGCTAACTGGCTGAAACATCAGAGTGCAACTTTTTGTTACGACAAACATATTACCTCCAACCATACAAAGTGTAGTTCGTAGGAACATGTGAAGGGGAATGATGCCTTCAGACCATTGCAAATTCTCAACAGAGACTAGACATAATCAAAAACATTTGGGCAGCAATACTGGACAGGGGTGACTGATTCAGCTTTCGGGGACTTGATAGACATGAAATTGTGACTAACGTTTGTACAAAGGGACTTTTATTCTTCCCCTATCTCCTGCGCAACTCGTGCATAAACTGCAGTTTGATCCTTGGAGCTCTCAACTTAACTAGGGAAAGGAAAAACTCAGCGCGTGCCTAACTACTAAAGAGTCTTTCCTTTTCCTGCATAATTCCAAAACACAATTGCTGAAGAGAGAAAACATAGCTTTAAGCTTGAAAGATAGATCAGGCAATCAAGCAGACCTTCAGATGGCTTCCTAGCTGGGAAAGCTGACTACAGTCACACTTGTGTGCCATTTGTCATGGCAGGTCTATTTAGCCATTGCACAACTTTCATGAGACACTCCCTAATTAACTGCTTGATCTTATTTAATTAAGATCACACCTGTAATAACAAATTAGAGAAATTACCACCTACTTTGACTAGAAAATATTAGGACTGTAACGCTTTATTTCTTAAGAAGAAAGGGTAAGTCACCGACTCATTTTCACTACACACCAGTAATACCTCATGAGACTACATTCCGAAAATAGCTGTGTTGCTGTAACCTGTAATTAGTTTAGTTATGAATTTACAAATACATTAGTGAAATTGGAGAGGTTTTTAAAATTTTAACCCAATACTGTGGCTAAAAACACTGCTAGAGAAGAGATTGTATAAACTTTATACAGTAAAAACTACTTTTATTGATTTGCTTAGACCAGTAATGGTGTTTGGAAAGCTCTCAATTCAGATGCTTCTTGTGGTAGTAGATATCATTTCCTGTTGACCAGATGATTTTAAGGTATTTTACAGTAGCTTAAAACTACTAAACAGATATCAATAAAAATTAATCGAGCAAGATACAGACATCTCAAGAATATATTTGAAAAATGCTCCATAGCATTTTGTAATTGCAAGAATTTCTCAAAGTCAGAAAGTGCAGTTAGTTGTCCAGTTCGTATTGAAAGTTAAAAGACATCAGGCACCTTTGTGACTTCAAAAAATTCTCCTTTAAAAAGTCTTGACATCGTTATCTCAGTAATGACAGTTTTAAGTGTAGACTGTGTATGAAATCTACATCTGCCCTCTTTCTTCTTGGTGTTCTTGACTTGCTACATATTTTTCTTGTAGTGTCTGGTTGAATTCCTTTTAAAGCATGATTAACAACACATTTTCTCTTAACTCATTAGTGTTCCTGAAGCGAATGGATGGAAGACAATATAAAACTGGTTTCTATCATCATGCGTCACACTAATTGTTCTAAATTTTCTGGAATTAGGGACTGGGCAAGCATAGGAATGAGTTTCCTTCTCTCTTATGAGACTTCTGAGACTCCAAGGAATGAAATGCAGAGCCAAGCATGTAACATGTGATTGGGTTTTGTCTTATTCGTGGTTCAAACAGAAGGTGACAACTTGCAGCTGTCTTCCATATATTTGTGAATATATATTCATATATTCAATGGCATTATTCACATATACAAAGTTGACTATTTGCTTAAGCACTACATTAATGTAGAATCCATGTTTGCACAGTCTTTCCATACTACTAAAGGGCTAATCTGCAGCTGCAAGGCACCATACGTAATTGAATTGCCCAGCATAAAATTTTGGAAAAGGACCTTTTATGATCTTCTGATTTTATGTCTTTCAAGAACGGAAGTTTTATTTCATCATACTCCATGACACAATCCTTATTCTATGTTCTATTGAAAAATGTAGCTAAAATATGAACCTGTTACTTCTAATATTGAAAAAGAAAGCACACTTGGCAAATCTATTTGTTATGTAACTTTAGAGATCAAGACAAATTTGCATTAAATTCTGCTTCAAAGTAGTCGGCACGTTTATCTAGAGTCAATAGAACTTTCTTTTATCATTATTTTACCTTTCACCTCCAAACTCAATAGCATTCTACGCCATTTTGAGAATTAGGAAGGTCTCTGATAAAAGATCAAGCCAGTATCTTTCATGATATGGTGAGGTTTTATTTTTCATGGAGTTCTCAAAACAGACTTTTCTCACTTTGAAACTGCAAATGGACAAAAATATCTTTCCAGTTTGGAATTTTATGATGTTGAAAGGACCTTCTGTAAGAAGAGAAAACAATATCTCAGTATAACAATGACTGACAAAAAGAGATGGGAAAAGTTCTTCAGAATTCATTCCTTTATGTTTTATTTATTAAAATTTAATTTTTGTTTTTAAAAAAAGCGTACTCACTGCTTTAGAAGTCCCATTATACAATGAAATTCCATCAGTATTAAAATAATCATTCCAATGGGAACTTTGGCAGCCAGATATGACAGAAGTTATTTTCATTTCTTCTTTGTTATGGGTAGGATACCACTACCCTTCTCCCAAGCTCAGTTGAATTAGCAATGCTTTGATTATGCACTAAAAGGAATAGGCATTGAACCTGCGTATGGATTTCTGTACTCTAACTCCTCTAAGATCCGCAGAAATTCAATCCAAGATACGATCCATGATCTAATCCCAGGTTTAGCAAACCTTTAAGTATGCACATATATTTACTTACTGAGCATAAACTATGCACATGCTTCATTGTTTGCCACATGAGGGATTAGTCTGCATAATTCACACTATGCAATGCGGTACCCTTACTAATTAACAATATTAGGTGATTACCTCAAAAGGATGATAATTTTAATGATGCACTGTTGTACTGCTTAACTTTTTTAAAATGAGTTCATCGCTAGGACATGGCTTAAGAGTACATAGAAAGTGAGCAATTTGCAACCAGAAGGAAAGAGAATATTAACAGAGAAAAACAGAACGAGGAGTACTACACAGACAGGATTAATTTCAACATCTACTGAGCAATGCTTTTATAAAATATTATTACCTACATTATTTTAATTCTCCCAAGGTCAAACTGATCCATGGAATCAGTTCTTGTTAGGCGTTCACAACAGTACCAAAGGGTAGTTTTAAATCACACATCCATTTTCTCCCAAATTTTTAGTTTTTCAGAATGGGAAGTTAATTCATCAATTAATATTCGCAAGTTATTTTTAATCCTATTTCAACATACACTTATCAAGATATATACCAAACTCTAGGAAACGAAAAGCTGATTTTAAATCACTTGAGAAAGAAATGCTGATTTTTTTTCAGTCCTTCATCACTTAGAAAAAGATTCATCTGTGAATTCATCTGCTTTAATTCACAAATCTGGTACTGAGAGGAGTTTGGGCTTCAGAAGCAGGCAACTAAACAGAGAGGGGTGAAAATTAGGACAACATATGTTGAAATCCACAAGAAAATAAATATTTTCAATATCTTTCAAACTTAGAGCTGTCAATTTCAGCCAATATTTTTTTGTTTTTCATGAGGAACACATAACTTTCCAGACAGTTGTTCCCTATTTCTTATTCTCTCCCTCTTTTAAAAACATTTTTTGTTTACTTGCTTTCACTGAATTGTTTGCTGTTTTTTTATTAGGCAGAACGTCAGAAAAGATTGATCTTTATTTATCTTTGTAAGAGAGGATGTTACAGTTTGCTTTGTCTTTGACTACTTGTTTATATAACAGATGAAAGAATATCAAGCAGTAAACCAGAAACCTATTATTATGTTGAGAACCTTAGCACAGATGGACCAAAATATTTTTATTGACACAATCAGTTGCTTCATTGATCAGATGAAAAAATCCTGGACACCCATCCTATGCAGTTAGAGGACTCACTGAAGTCTGAAGATTGTAAATGTTTCTGGGTATCTGCTACCTCAGCAGTGCTTCAAGTTCAGTTTCAGCTCCTCCCAGCACTAGGCCATTTTATGTAAACCTATATTCCTGAAAGTAAGTAAGTAAATAAACAAAACAGCTCAATGTCTTTCCCTGTTTACAGGCTTTGCCCTTCCTGCTTCCTTTCCCCTGTGTGGGCCAGACACCCTCTTTGTTAAATTTCTCCTTTCACCTGGAGATGTCTCCTTTCCAAATGCACAAGTTGAGATTAATATGCCTCTTCATAATCAGCCCAGTCCCTTATCATAGTCCCCATTTACACTTGAAGCTTACCATGTTAGGGATGCTCTCTTGCATGTTTGCACAGGGACTAGGCTTGGCGGCAGGTTATCAAGGAACAAAGAGTACTTAATAATTCTAGCTTGTCTCCCACAGACATTGTATTGACATAGCTTTATTTGATGTTGTATGGAGACTTTTTCAAGAGTGTGGTAGAAATACAGATATGAGAAGATTTATTTCTTATTATTGCAGTAGATCTTAGCAGTTACCAAATGCTTTTGGAGAGCATTTGAAACACTTGTGTTTGGTTCTAATTATTCCCAGAAATTGTCTGCACAATCATAACAATTTGGTATGTACCGCTTTTTAGGTCCAGTTTTAGATGATCTAAAATTACTAGTGCATTTGAATTGATTTAGCAGAATCCACCAAAGAAAAACAAGGTAATGTGGAGCTCCTAAAGCCAATAAAGACTAGTTTTGGAGGTTGTTTACTGGCTCAAACTGTTCTGGAACTGGACAAGAAAAGTT
This sequence comes from Fregata magnificens, assembly GCA_013389945.1. Lineage (NCBI taxonomy): Eukaryota > Metazoa > Chordata > Aves > Suliformes > Fregatidae > Fregata > Fregata magnificens. The sequence goes on along the minus strand of WAAD01032549.1, from coordinate 91,450 downwards.
GTGCTCAGATCTCTAACAACACGAGGAGATGTCCGTACTGTGGGGAGGTAGGGAAGAGCAATATTCCTCCCACTACTGATTTTATGACTGATGCCTACTTCTTCTTTGTTCAGTGACAAGGTATGTAAAAGAGGCTTAGTCTGGTATTCAGGATGGAAACAAAGAATAACCTGTGATCTTCAGCACTTCTCTACATCCATCTATATACTTCAGCAAGTATGATCACTATCAATATAAGTAAGGTGAACATCAGACCCCAGAGTTAACAATCACCAAGAGGAATCCTGGCAGTATACATCTGTCATACTGTTGCTAGGTCAAACTTTTTCTTATCCAATTTTCCCCTTGTAATAAAAAAGCTAGAGGAGATATGAATTTGGCCCGTCTGCTTGCATTCATGAGAACAGTCTTCAATTACAAATAGGATCTTTTCTCATTTTGTTGTAATGAGTGTTTACCACACTGCAAATTCTGAGGAGTAAACACATAGTTCTTATCAAACCAACAATTCAAAGCACTTATTAGCCTCCAAAATGCTCTTACAGCACCAAAATGTAGCATATGTGTGTAGAATACTGATTTGACAAAGGGGTAACCGTTTCTTTAAATACTAGAAGTATTTATTAAATATTCAAATTTCCGAGCCCTGCTGTGACTGAATCACAGAGGACGCATGAATGAACATCTAGATTCAGTCAGTGACTTGCTAGAATGCTCTTCAGAGATTCAAAATTACTCATTTAGCCCCTTTCACTATTCTTGTGAAGGTAACCTGGCTCTGAAGTGAAGTTCTAGAAGAAAGTCAGGGTTGGCCCTGTCATGTGGTGGTATCAGGACACCTTCTCTAAATGCTCCCCTATACAACAGAATGTTTCCTTACCACAGTGCTTTCTCACCCCCATATAACTGAGGGAAAAGCAAATTGCCATCCTACAACTTGCCTGAAAGTCAGAAAAGAAAGGAAACGCTACCGACTTTATGAAGTTTGTTAATGACCTTCCTACAGCAACCTTGAATAACACAGAGAGTGCCTTGGTACTGCGGTGCAAGCCACAGTGCCCAAGCCCAAGCCTGTCAGGTTTTGACGAACGCTCTGGGAGCTCTGACAGCTGAATACCTTTCATTACAATTAATACTGGTAATAGTTGGGTGACTGAATGCAGCTTAGCATTGCAATATTCAGCAATCCTTAGCAAATGATTTGCTTATCACAGGACATCCAGCTGAGATGCAGTCGCACGTTGAGTGAAGGTTTCACTATCTTTGTAGATCTCTAAAAGCCTCCCAGACTTTTCTCTCTGACAAAGAGGCTCAGACTTAACTGCACGACAACTGTTATCAGTGTGGGGATATCTGCTGTTGACCAAGACAGGGCTGCCCTGACAACCTTGTATGAAAGAAAAGGCTTATTCTGTGTGATCTAAGGTTGTCCACAGTCCTGCATGCAGCAACTTCAAAAATAAGTTGATGGTGATGGCTCCTTTTTTTAGCTACTATAAATGACAGTGCCTTGTTGATGAACATACTGAAGCACCAGATACACAGAGAAAAGGAGAGACATATTTTAAAAGCTGTTTTAATCTCTCCTTATTAAACTCAGTGGGATCTTTACTTTTCTTTCATTCCCAAAGTTGCCTACTTGCAAAATGTAAAATAGCCTGAATAGAAACAGAAGAATCAATTAGAAACAGCACAACACATCACTGTCCATATTCCGGCAAACCCAGAGCATATTTAACATGTCAGAGTTGAAAGTGAGGGAATGAAATGCTATGGGCTCTTGACTCTTAAAAAAAATCCACAACACAATGGAACAGTACTTGAATGAGCCAGCAAACTTTTACTAAAAATCAAAGTCTTCTGTGGTTGCCTGTGTTGCTGACCTCTTCCCAGCAGAAGGGTTGAGTCTGATCATTTCTCTTCAAGACAAAAATAATGCTTAAAATCAATTGTTGACAGAAACACAAGGCTCTTCTTAGAAGGAATTATAGACATTTTAGGGGATAAATTGTCTAGCTGCCCGAGCGCTTCAATTTACTTGTCCACCTATATTGAATAAACCTCGTCAGAAACATTTTGGGCCACCAAGAGCAATTGTGTATTCAGCCATGTTATCCTACAAGGCCTCGGTTTGCAAGATGCTGTTTGTTCAACAGCAACAAAGATCACCTCCTGATCTCCTGTTTTGGCGAGCCAGTCAGCCCAAGGAATTTGCAGAAAGCAAGCTCAGTGGGGCAGCTGGAGGAGCAGAAGATCTTCAATGGCTTGGCCCAAAGCAGAACCCCACAGCTGGTCTCCCCATGCTCTGGGCACCCCCATTTCAAGCCTGTCGCACCGTCCCACTGCTAACGGCACTGACCTAAGAGTGGGGAATGCTTGCACAGTGCCTCTCATTTTTAAATGGTTGAATAAACATTACATGGCAGTTACGTTTTGGAAGAGTGAAGTTTTATTGGATGTATACATCTACCTCTCACAGACCCCTCATATTTTGCAGCTGCCCAGCATTCTCATGAATCAGTTGCAAAATACTTACTGAACATTAGCAACCTTACGGCATACGTACCCGGTGCACAAGTGAGACATACATGCACTCTCTCCAGAATATAACTCAGATGTTTTTAAAAAAGGTGCTGACAGTAGGCCTCTCTTATTCACACTTAGCTAGCTAAATACACAACTATTTTTACAGTTACTGAGTGTACCTTTGAAAATTAAGGCAGTGAGATGTTTAAGTGCAGATCACGCAACCAGGCGCTCTACAAAAACCAATCATTCAAGTTGTACACATGTGTAAGGTGATTTTCTTAATCTCTGTAGACTGCTGGGTCCCCAGCTAGCCACAGGCTGCCAAATTTTGCTCTTATTCTCTTACAACATCAGGCAAATTATTTTATTCTGGAAGTCAATACATTCAGCTATAGCCAGCTAAATTAAGAAAAGTCTGACCATGAAATGCTAGTCTAACTTTACAATTTTGACTATGATTCAACAGTCCAGAGGACAGTAATGTCCATTAAGTTTAGATAAGTTTATGGTCGACTTGAACCTGAAACCTGAATTGGTTTTCACCTCTAAAGTGGGACTTAAACTACCAGAGTGGAGCCTAAAATGTATCTGCCCTGTTCAGTTACAGAAGCTTGCACCAGGCCAGAAAAGTTGTTGTTTTAATATACGAATGAGAAACATTGCTGCTGACGGAATAGAAACACAACCTTGTTTTCTCTAAGAAGAAAAAAAAAGAGAAAAGCAGAGCAAACCAGACCTGAGCACTGCTTCTGCAAAACATGTGCTTAGTAAGATTTTGAATAGTAAATGACATCTTCAGAAATAATAGGAGTTTAAAAGCTTGATTTTCCTATTAACCCCTCCACTCAGCAAGCTATCAGTTAAAAAACTACTACAAAACCCTCTTAATTCTAATTCACAGCAGCTTTAGACATTCCTGCTAAACCATTGGACTGGTATAATGGAATGATACTTATTTAGATGACAAGACATATTTTTTCATTGCAGAGTTACTATTGGTGTGATTTTTCCTATTTTAAACAAAGTTTGCTAAGTTTAGAAGGTTATGTTTCTTCTTGGGCTGTATGTTCGGTCTCCAGTTCGAAATTTGGACTTCTTCCAATCCTTGAAATTATAGCAAACCCTCATACACTCACTGCAATGACGAAAATTTCATCTTTGTAAAGCAGAGATAGCAGGCATGAAATGCAAGCTAGTTGGGGACTGAGACTTTGTATTAATTGTGATCTCCTAATGGAGCAAATGAGGGCTAAGTTCTTGCAAAAACAGTATACTGGCATACAATAAACATTGTAAGCAAAATAAAAAGCTATAAATAAGACCATATTAATGGTCCATTCTTTTATTGCATTGTAATGTGATATAGGACTCTGCTCTGCAAGATACTGTGCATATATATATATATATCTGTATGTGCAGTGTGTGTGTGTGTATAAACGCATACATAGAGAGAGATGGTTCTTCCTAGAAAGCATTAAAAGCTTCAGTCCTACTTTTCAAATACCAGTAAACCACTAACATTATATAAACAAACATAAAATGCCTTCCTTTGTCATTAAGATGGATTTCATTTAGGCTTTTGAGCTATGAGCAAGAAATCTAACAGAAACTGAGTCACAGATTCAGCATTTTTCCTTTCCAGTCAGGTTACAGGAACAGTAGCAGACAGAGACAGTGAAACAGTTGTGCTAAGAGCCTGACATCCACAGCATATGCACTTCCCAGGGTTTTACTTCCTAGCAGCTCCAGCCTGGTCCTGTCAACTGCGAAGCCATCAGCAGCTGCAGCACCAAGTGTGCTTCTGTATTGCATCTTGCAGTTCAGCTTCATCTGAAAGGAAACTGTGGAGTGTGAGACTGCTCCACTGTGAAACGAAGCGCAGCCGTGGGGATGCTGGGGAGCCCACTTCAAAAGTGCACTTCTGATTCCAGCTAAAATGTTACAATAGATGCACCCTCAATTTCCATCCAGGTCAAGCACCCTGCTGCCACTTCTATCCCCTTCATAGACTAATAGAGCTTCACCTTAAAAGTATTCATTGTGCTGCTTCTTCATCTTTTGTTAGAAGGATAATCCAGAACCCCACTACTACGATTTTTAAGCTTATTTTTATTTAATGGCATTAATTTATACACATTTGTCTTGTAACTTGTTTTTTCTACCTTTAAAGGTTCTTTGGTACTTGTTTCTCAATTCATTCACACCAACAAATGACATTCTCTTTCAGTGTTTATTTTGCTAGGCCTACAAAGCCATCCCACCTTAGTTTCTTTTTCTTCATTATTCTAGTCTCCTTCTTTATGCCTGTTTAAGCCTAAATTCTTCTTTTTTTAATATGCAGGTGCACAGAATGGCACACACAGTATTCCAGATGAACCAGTGAGATATCCACTGGCATTACTAGCTCTCTTGGAAACAGCTTGTCAAAAGAATTTTAGAATTGCATTTGCCTTTTTAATGGCAACATGATAGGAGCAGCTCCGAATCACTGCATGAGCACCTAGTAGATGCAGATCCTTCTCATCCTTAATAATTTCTGACTAATGAGCTCCCATGATATAGGACAAATTCTGCTTATACATTATTGACTATTTAACCTTACACTTCATGATCATATTTCATCAAATTTTTACCACTGTGATCACCCAAGGTCACCTGGTTCTTTCTGAAAAATACCCAGTTTCTCCTCTGTACTGATGGTACCTGTAACACTGTGTCACCAGCAAACTTCCCCACACTGCCTTACCTCTCAGAGACTCTAACATTAGTTCTAACTAACGTACCAACTAACACACCAACACTAAATCAGAACAACTCCATGGTATGCCCTTGAGGAATCAGACTAGCTAAGGTCTCCTGGCAAACTTCCTCTGGCCCCTTTCAGCATGACTTCTTGTCATTTCAACCATTTTCTTTGTGGATATATTCAATTTAGATTATTAGCACTAATCTGTATCTCCTCTGTTTTAAATAAGTTTCCAAGTCTTAATTGTTCTGCTGAACTGTAAACAGGTGAGATATCCCAGATGTTCTGAATTTCAGAAACCAAATTACTTCAGTTCTGAAAAAAATGGCTCAGCACCCACATTTGTTGAAAATGTCTTTCTCAACCTCTTATTTCTCCTTTTTCCAGTAAAATATTTAACTATTCTATGCCATTAATTGAAATCAAGTTTTTTGAAACTAAAGACATTCTTTTTTCTTCTTTTATTGACAAAGCTTAATTTCATCTTCTTCATATTCTTATGCAGTGATGATGCAATTTCCACCTTTCAAACTATTGCGGCTTACGATTCAATGGAAGAATCTTGAATTACTCCCATTAAAAGAATAACTGAAATCATTGTAGGATGGGGAGAATTTGTTATGCTTTTACTGAAGCAAATGAAATTTGCATTGCATTATTATGTCAGTGTGACTTCCTAATTTTATTCCTTTATTACTGCCCAGTATACATTTCTGCAGCACAGCAAGAAATGCCTTTGTTTTTCCTACCACAGCTGACTAAAGCTATCAAGAGACATAACCATTTTCAGTAGAGCTTTATCTTGTACTCCCATGTTCCCATGTTGTGACACTTCTGGGAACAACTGTGACATTTTGCTCAGATTGGAATCATTCAGCTTCTTTTAAGTATTGCTGAACTGTATGGTGATTTTTTTCCTTCGTCATCTTAGTGCAGCCATGCCAGACAGTGTCTTGTTTATTACAGAGTAGCATTTCCCTTCTAGGCTACTTCCCGTGGTGATAATAGAACAGTTTTTCAAGTTAGCCATGGAAATACTGCATGATATTGAGAACAATTCAAACAATTGCTCAAAGACTTAGGATTCAGAATTGTATTTCAACTTCTCCTGAGGCTATGTAAAGAATAGAAGCCCCTTTCACTCCAGGGATGTGAAGCCGCTTGTATAGATTTACCTCAACAGACATCACTATTTTCATCAACAGCAATAACAAAGGACAGAGAGAGAGGCACACAGACAAATATTAGGAAGTCCCTTAAGGAGGGCTTGCAGATGCTCTATTTTCGTCAGCTTTGTCTCTCTTGCTTTGAACTCCCCGTTTCACTTTGCAGAATCGTATCTCAAACAACCAAGGACAAAACTCCTACAGACACGGATGCAGCACTCCAGAAGAATCCCTTGCTTTTGAGCTTTTCAATGATCCCCACGTATTTCTTCTCCAGCAAAACAAATTCCTGGCAGAGAAGCACTGCTGTTCTTTTGCTTTACAAACTTTGAGGAAAATAAAGTTAAATATTTTTTCTAACAGATACAAGCCATGACCCAGAGCTCTATTTTTGTTCTCAGTCTTTCACAGTGGATTAAAACAGCATTTGACATTAGTAACAGGGTTTTAAAATGCTCTACAGTCCTACTGCTGTGGTCATGATGGTCTAAGGACACAAACAATAAAAGGCTACAGGTATAAGTGGTGTAATTTCTTTGAACAGTTGCTAGAGTTTAAAAAACACTGGAGAAGATTTTGGGCCCTTCTTAGTGTCTGAAAAATACACACACATTATAGTGACTAAAAAACCCCACCCAAACTCTGTAATATGTGCTGAAGGAAAACCCTGGGAAACACAAACGCCAGCATGACACTAAATAAGAGCTAATTAAAGTTAGTGAAGATATAAACAAAGTAAGACCAGATATTTTAAAGGCCACGAACAAATAAGAAGGAGGAAATAGAAGAATCTTTGATGGGTCAGAACGTGACTGAGAATAACACTGATTTGACGCTGTAGTACATTGTTTCACAATGTGATGAATCATTTGAAATACCATTGCCTGGAGGATTGGATTTTTTCTTTATTCTTGATGGAAAGCAGCATGCGGACATAATTGGAGGATGCAGAGCGGTGCAGTTTAAAAAAATCAGTGGTTAGAGTAACTGTGTTTCGGTTAGGGCTGTTAATTATAATTCTATTCTTTTCACACTTCAGGGTTTTGTGTTTTGTTTTGGGGCTTTTTTTCTTAAGCCTCTTTCATGTTCATTTATTTTCATGCTTCTTAACTTGCCAGCTATGCAAGCTTTTTCTCTTGGGTTTGGTTTCCAGAGAGATAAGTGCAAGTTATCTGCAATATTTGCAAGTACTCAGATATCCAACAGGCAATTTGGCACACTGCAAGCAGCATCTTCATGTGAATTAGCTCTTTCTCCATTTCCAATCCTTGCCCTCCCCCACAACTAAAGGTGGCATATAGGATACACGTTAATATTTCCAACAGAATCCAAATTATATCACTCAGATCAGTGCAATCATTTCCCCACAGGCAGCACAACCTGCTTTCTTTTATAAGCAAGCAGCACAGAGATAGAGGGGGCTTACACAAGTGTAAGGAATTCTCTCCTTCTCACTTACACCCCATTTACTTCCATCTGCCCCAGATTTGGAGCTGGATAATACCAAAGCTGATAAGAGATACTCAAGCTGGGCTCAGAGCTTCTCCTGAAGTTAAACACATACAGTGTTATCCGAAATCACATTGGCTTGTTAGATGAGATAATGTGGAATGATGTAACACATCAGAGGGAGAAAGGAAAACTTTGAGAGCGACTATCTGTTGACAACCCCAAAGACAACAATCCCGTCACAAAACATTACAGATAAAAGTGGAAAGGGCTGCCATGCACTATAAATTGTGTACCTGGTGATCACAGCAGTCTGTCTGCTCGAATCTTCTGCAAACCTTCTGTGAAAGGCTGGGAAATTACTCTTCATTTTCTACTTTTATAAGCATTTGTTTTACCATTATTGACACAAAATGTAAAAAGCTATATGTACAGATAAGGAGAGAAATATCTAATGAGGCTATCTGCCAGGGTGAGAGAGAGATTCCTGGCACATGAAAGAAATACTGAATAGTAACTTAAAGAACTCCCTCCTCTTTCAGTGCTGCTTAATAGCCATTTTTTATGGCAGCTCTGTTCTCCAATGCATTTATTTAAAAAAATATATTTTTATTGCTAGGTTCTACTTAGGTGATAAATAAGAAAGCTTAACAGAATCAATAATGAGTTACAAAACAGCTGTCTTGCTTTATTTAAACTGGACCGCATTATGGCTATGCTGTTTCTCACTTTGGCTTCAATTCATCAAGGTACCGTGGTGGGTTGACCCTGGCTGGACACCAGGTGCCCACCAAAGCCACTCTACCACTCCCCTCCTCACCTGGACAGGGGAGAGAAAATAAAACGAAAGACTTATGGGTCGAGATAAGGACAGGGAGAGATCACTCAACAGTTAACATCACAGGCAAAACAGAATCAACTTGGGGAAATTAGCTTATTACCAATCAAATCAGAGCAGGGTAATGAGAAAAAAAGCCCTAAATCTTAAAACACCTTCCCCCCACCCCTACGTTCTTCCTGGGCTCAACTTCACTCCCAAATTCTCTACCTCCTCCCCTCCAGTGGTGCAGGGGGACGGGCAAGGGGGGTTGCGGTCAGTTCATCACACGTTGTTTCTGCCGCTCCTTCCTCCTCAGGGGGAGGACTCCTCACACTCTTCACCTGCTCCAG
>WAAD01032549.1:48996-82142 GCA_013389945.1 Fregata magnificens | reverse complement strand
GGCCTTGGCCAGTGGCGGGTCCACCTTGGAGCCGGCTGGCATTGGCTCTATCGGACGTGGGGGAGGCTTCTAGCAGCTTCTCACAGAAGCCACCCCTGTAGCCTCCCTGCTACCAAAACCTTGCCTCGCAAACCCAATAGAGGTACTTAGCCTAAATTTAAGCACATGATTTGTGCCGTTGGCGTAAGGAGGCCTGATGGTCAGACATATGTCCTGCTGCCCAGGTGCTCAAAATTAGACACAACCTTGCAGACCCTAGTGAATGGGAACCTGCATGCAGATGGGAATGTCATGGCCTATCATATCTAGAGGACACAGAGCATTCTGGATCCAACTTAATTGTTTTGATGGCGTTTTAAATGGGTTTATACAGTGCTTAGCTAACAAGCATTTAATTCAGAGGTTAAAGGAGGCAGTAACCCTAGAGGCTGGGCTTGTAAAGGGCTATAAAGATTTCTGAGGTAGAAAGTCATCTTTAGCCCTAGGGAGTGGACTGTAAAGGGCTGAGGGGGATTTTATTAGCATCTTTAATTAAGCATTTATTTGAGTCCTTTATTTGGCATTGAATCAATTTGTCATTAGTTGTTTTGTTATTTAATTAGTGTGCTTAATTACTGTAAATACTATTAGGGCTAAATCCTGCAAGTTGCTGAGAAATCTCACAACTCCTAGGGATGTCAGTTAAAACACAAAATATTTCCCAGCTCTAGAAAAGTGCAGAGAGTTGCTTCTGAGGTACTGCTTATGACAACCATAACGTTAGTGTAAGAAGAATATTTGGTTCTGGAGTGATTCAAGTGCCAAGTAACGCAGAGGTTGTTAGATGTACAAGGAGCCATTCTGACTACATGAAGTTGATGGAAATTTTCATTTTACTTCATTGGGGAGATGATTTTGTCCTTAGAAACTCAACACTCAGAAAAAGAGTAAAGCCTTTGACTTTCTTGCTATGGGAGAAAATCATATAAGCTTTAGTCAAAGCCATTACTGAAGTAAGACACCGTACAGGAGGTCGCAAGACGGCATCCTCAAGCTCGATGGGGCTGCAGGCAGCATTAACTGAAGAATGCAATAACAATTATTCCAGTCTTGTACCAGACTGAAAAATCAAGGGAATCACCACCCAGCCTAAATGATAAAAGAAAAGCCAGTGGTAGAGCCACAGCAACCCTGCTTTTTTTTTTTTTTTTTCTTTTTCTTTTTCTTTTTTTCTTTTTTTATCCTGTCTTCCATTTCTAGGCCTACAAAAGAAATAGGTGATTGGGAAGGATGTCAGCAAGGAAGGGGGTAGCTAGTGCTTTGGAATACAGAGAAAAACCATGAGAGGAAATAGCGTCAAATAACTGAGTAAATGATTCACCACAAAGGAAAAATATGTTTTGGGTTTAATAAATATAAACAATGAATTTGGGGAAAAATTATTTATAGAAAACTATCTGCTTTATTTCATGAAAGGCAAAATATTTCACTATGACATTTTCAAAACAGAGGGTTTTAATTTCTGTTTTGACATGATTTTTCATTCTAATTAAAAATAAAAACCCAAGTAAAACAAAATATTTCAATTTCATTCCCATAATATTTAACTCAAGATTATGTTCCTGTTTTCTTTTTGGTTCAGTGAGGAAAAGCTAGAGAAAATGTTATTTCAGTGTAATCCAAACTGAAAATCTTTCACAGGTTTTCTTTCCAGCTACTGACCCAAGCAGTATCTATTCCATGCAGCTTTCCCCATCACTGCTTTGCTGAGGCTCTTGGCAAAGTGCGGGAAGTGAGAAGAGAGATGATGCAGAGACAGGATCCAAACTGTTGAGAGGTCAGAGCAGGGATTTGGGTTCAGGCATAGCTGAAGGAAGGAGAGATCACAGGAAGCATGATGCAAAGCCAAATAAAGTCAGTGGGAGATTCTCCATTGACTTCAGCGGGTGTTGAATTTGAACCAAACCGACAGAAAGGTGTGAAAAATGAACAATGGGGCATGAGGAAGGAAAGGACAGAGAGTGATGTGGAGTGGCAGAAAATACCATCTGCTCTACTTGCTGCAGCTCTAGGAAAGTAAGTATATTCTTTTGGCTGTCAGTGCAATCTCAACATCCCCCTCTAACTTTGTGAAGTGTAACACTGAGCACATCGGGGAGACATAGGATTTTTCAGCTGATGCTAACAGCACACTTGCTCAAGCTGGGGAAGCTGTTCATATATAATACGGTACCATTTTCCCATGCATCTACGATAAAATATGTAATCTAAAAGCTTTCACAGAGTTAAATAGACCAAGCAGATGGACAGGGAAATTAAAAGAAATTGGCAAGGTAGAAAAGATAAATGGTCAACTGAGATTTGAAATGAAGAAGAGAGTCAATGAGGCAGAGAGCCACAGTGAAGCTATTCCAGATGGTAGGGGCTGCGAAGAAGGCAGCTCTCAAAACACTGACGAAATTCAGACCAAGAGGGAGGCCCAGCGGCAGGGATGGCATGGAGACTCTGAATCCACCTAATCCTGTGACGACGTTTGGATCAGAAAAGAGGTCACAGCCCAAGAGGAGGACTTCAGTGACTCAGCAGAGGCCAAGCTGCTTCTCTCGGACTATAAAACCTCAGCATATACATTACACTGGCCACTCTTTGCCTACTGTTGAGCTGCTTGCTGCATCACCTTTTCCTCATAAATCAATGGACAATATCTTTCTACATGGGAGAATCAGAAAAGGTCAGAACCAGCTGTCCAAATACAAACAACTCTGAATAATGGGAATGTTTAAAACACAGACTTGCGTCCAGATCCAGCTGTGCAAGCTCTCCCTGTCTGGATCTCAATCCCTTTTCTTCAGAGTGCCTTTCTCCTCTGGCCAAACAGTAAATTGGCCAGGCTTTCACTGTTTCTTGTTCTGTGCTGGCAGAACTACATACAGTTGAACTGTAAACAGTACACATGGGTTAATGTGCTCCAGTGTGTTATCTAGACTGCTACAAAAAAACCCTATGCCTAGGGATGACAATCACTAAGTTACAAAGGATTTATCAAATGTGTATTGGCTTTAACAACTGCAGATTACTTCTCCCAGAGCAAGTCCACAGAAGCCATTGGTGTGAGTGTTTAAGCTGTTATCCTGAGCAAAGGTGCCTGCTCACAGCCTTTGAGCACCACAAAGCAGAAATTGCCACCTTAAACCTTCTTCAGTGGCCTGCTATATTCTGCAATAAAATGCAGCACTCTGCTCCAAACCCTCTTCTTTTCATTACCTATACTGAAGTAATGTTACAGGAATGAGACACTGGGGTCTACTTCTAATTTTTAATACTGTTTTTAGAAGTAATCCTAATAAGGTGAAGGGTTATATTGCTGAAGTCCATTGCATCCACTGTGCAATTTTACAGCTCCATTTTGTGGTAAGATCCGCATAACTGAACCTTCAACATCAATTTCCTTGATTATAAGTCTGTGTCACTGAGCAAATGGCCATCAAAAGCCCCTCCTCCTACTTCTGATTTCCTGAACTTCAAAATGGAATATTAAGTGCCATTTAGTCACTGACAGTAGCAATACGCCATTTATCAGCCTATTAGGTGCAGCAAGTAACACTAATGGGGTTGAATGTAAAATAACAAAAGCCTAGCACTGATGTTTCTTTCCCCCTGCTGAAAGGGATAATTCAGTAATTACCGAGCATGCCTCATTCAGTAGTCTGGCCAGAGGATAGGAAATGGGTTATTCACAGGATTTCAGGGGGCTAAATTAGGCACCTGCTGTTATATTTTTATCTTCATTGTATCTTTTTGCATACCCTAATGGCCAAATTTCACTGCAGGAAGATCTCTTTCAGGACCTTCACACAAGAATCTCAAGATTTTTCATCCACACTAAAGGCAGAGCAACGTATCTAAGATACAACCTGTCATTCCCCACACCTTGAGGCTGCTGTGAAACCTGTTGTTTCCAGTCAGTTTGATGAATTACTATTTTAGTGAAGTGAGCAGTAACACTAAACCTGTGCAATACATGCCACAATACGCACTGCATAAGGGATCTTCTTTTTATGATGGTTTCCTCAGCAGGAAACCATACGTATGCCTAGAAGAGATACTGTACTATGCACAGCAGAATACTTTGAAATTACCAACCAGATTGTCAGCTACTGTAAATCATTCTGCATATTTGAAATAGAAGTCCTTTGCTAATTTAAATCATAAATATATCAAAATATTCACATATTGGTATTAAGTCTGGTGCTGCAACACCTTTGCATTTGCTGTTCTACCAAAGAGAGCTACTCCTCGCACCTCATCCCAGTGAACTGAAGCTCTTCTATTTCATTAGCAAATGGCAGCAGAAGACTCTGGACGCACCAAAGTCTGTAGTCTATCAAACCACAAAGATCTCAGCATGCTAAACAGAAATTTAAGCTGAATTAAAAATTATAATGTACCATGTGAAAATTGGACAAGATCTCTGTGCACCTGCTTTACAGCAAGCTCTTCCTATTTCAGTCACCTGTGGGCATATCTACATTACTGCTCAGCACTCAGCAGGGCCTTTTGAAGCACCTCTACCGACTGTCCCTGCTTCAGTTCATATCACAGGGTCGTCTCAGCACAAACTGGATTTATTTTGAATCAAACTGAACTACAGTAACGGCTCCAGGGCTTCATCTGATATGCTCCAGTCACTAAAGGGCAGTTGTGAGACTGGGGCTAAAACCAGTGCAAAGTAAACCCCTTGAAATACTTACACCATGGATTTGGGGTTCTCATTTGCAACTTTTTTGCTATACAAATCTGTTCATATGGGCTGCAGTATTTCCTAAAATAGACGTAGCTTATGTGTACTAAGTCCAAATATTAAATAACAAACGTAAGTGACAGTAATATAGCAACAGAGAGCCAGGACAGCAGGGAGATGTACTGTTTCCTGGAAAAATTTGGCTGCAACAAATACGAAGATTATATGACTACATGAGAATTCAGGCTACTTTCGTGTTTGTGCTTGGGTTAAAGAAAATAAATAAAACCATTTAATGAATAAAGGAATTTGCTAGTGTAATCACTATTATCACAGGACAGGAGATGTTAATCACTGGCCTTTGATGTTGCATAGTATGGCATCAGAGCCTGGGTGTTTTGAACTACAGAGAAGCTCTCACCTCCAGTTCCCCAGTTTAATCATAGAGATATCTAGAATATCAATTCCCCGCAGACACACTTTACAGACTCAAATTAATAAGGTAATATTTATTTACAAAACCAATTAAGTTCCTTTTTTGACTGAAAAAGATAGAAATGGATTACAATAAAAAAATGCCTGTTTGAGCCTGATCCAGCCAGTACTATGGCCAATTGGAAAACTCAGCTGGGCTGTGCATCAGGCCTCAATTTTAAACTTTTGACTTCAAAAGTATGGGATTCTTTGAGCAAAAGCAATTTATGTCAGACTAATTCAATTCCCTTCTGTACAAATACACAGATGATATATCAATGTTTTTGTGAGATTTAACAGTATTCTCATATAAAGTTACACTTATTCTTTCACTTTTTTTGTTTGTAGTTCCACTGTAAGAAATCAAAGTAAAGAGATATATAATAACTTTTTTCTCTCTTCCCTTTGAAATCTTCTTTCAGAGTAAGTACACAAAGAGTTTCTTCTATGTCCCGTTTTAAAAAGTAAAAGGTAAGTGAAGGAGTATCTATGCAACAAAATGAAAGCATGGCTGTAGTATTCTGCTAATAAACTTTTAACAAGTATGGATATCAATTCCAGAGCAGATCTGGCAGAGACAAACAACAAGAATAAAAATTCTCAAAAAGTGCAAAAGAAAGGGAGTCCAGCACTGTGATTCTGATTGTCCATGCCTTTAAAAGCAGTAAAGTTACAGAAACAGTATTTCTAGTAAAGCACACCTTCAATAAATAATTACTGTGAGAGTACAATAAGAAAAACAAACCTCAACAACACACTGAAATGGACAAAAGACAATGAATGTTAGATAAACTGACAGACATTACTAGCCTATAGGTAGCAGCTATTCTAAAGGGATTTCTTGTAGCTTTGCTTTGTAATCAGACAGCCCTCCATAAGAAACATTATGTTCTTTTAATCTTTGCTCTTTCTCATCCTAAGTAATTTCCTAAGTTTTCAACACTTTCCTGGTTTTGAGGAGTTTATAATTTCACTGAAGTCAGCCCCATAGGAAATTCCTGACACGTGTAGTCATTAACGCAGTAATGTGATGTGATATGTCATCATATTTTACAAAATACAATAATTCTGTTTTCCCTAATTCCTAGCTTTACTCCTTCTACCCTTACCTCTTCCCTATAGCAAATGCTGAGAACTCCTGCAAATTTTAATTTGGCCTGAAGACAATGATGATCCAACAAAATAACTGAATGAAACACTGACAGGAGTATTGTTCATGGGGTCCCTCGTTCCCAGGACCCGCGTTCTGCGGGAGTTGGCCTGGCTGCAAGGGCTGGATGACAAGGTTGCTGCACAAGGCCTGGGACGCTGGCACTGTTGGAGGGTAGGATGGAAAGAAGGGAGCTCATTGAAAGGAATGCTCTTCTTTCCCCAGCTCTTCAAATTCATCACCTGAACATCGTGATTCTTCTCTCCCTTTTTGCAAGTCCAAAAGGAGAGATAAAATAATTCTTACAGAAAGATCACACAAGTAAAAAGAGGGTGTACAAATAGGTTGTAACCTAACGAGCTAACCTTCTGCAAAATAAAAGTACATGTGCGATTTGGGGGTTCAGAGAGCAACTCTATACTTTCCCTCACAGCTTAGAGGGAAATCCATATCTTGGTACAAGTCAAATTTGCCCTGAGTAACACAGGGTTTCTAAAGATTTAGATAATTGCAGAATTGTGAAATTTGGCTATCTGACCTTAAGGATTCAATCACAGTTCAGCAAGAAAAAAACTCAGTACCCCTTTTCCCTAGTAGAGTCATCATGTTTGCAAACGTGTTCAGAGTCTCTTTCATTTCTCCTTCAAGTATTTAAGGAGGAGTTGTTGTGCAGCTATACACGATATATAAATATATATATGCAATATAACTATTGTATATTTACCACGCAAATATGCTTTTTATTTTCATATATCACTTCTTCCCAGAAGAAATTAGGCAACAGTAGAGTCTCTCACTTTTAGCTTGTAGGCACATATTTTAGCTACTGGCACAGATTTGGCTCCCAGGCATATAATCTAGCTACGCACAAGACTGCTTCTCATAAGGAAACATAAAGGAAGTGGCACATTAAATAGAGGTTTGTATATGGTAGTTTCATTTTAAGAATAAAAGCTTACAAGATTTATTAAATGTTTTGTCTTCAGTTAGAAGAGGTTGATAATTTCCTCTAGATTCAATCCTGACCTGTTTAAATTTTCTGATTACCGTCTATAGAAATTCAAAGACCAAGGGAGTCAATCACCTCATATTTTTTCAGGAAAAGCTATTGTAGCTGATGCTACAATTCAGCTTAATGTAAATCACAAATACTATTATTATACTTCTTTTTTTTTTCCCTATTGGTTTCTTGCTTCTTTATAGCAAGTTACCACTGGGCCACATCACAGTCAAGCTTTTATTTAAGTTATTTCTTAAGTCTCTGTGGAACAAAGATTTCAGTCCAGATATCAAAAAGGTAAAGTGAATATAGAGTTAATTTCCCCCTCTTTTTCTACAGAAATTAGATTTTTAGTTCTTTGCTTTCTCCACTGCTAATTCAAAAATAAGTATTTAAGAAATATGGCGGTTCACTTTTAAACAGCAGTAAGTTGAGTAGCTCTTGACGTTGCAATTAGATACTTTCAGTGGAAAAAGTTCCCAAACCAAACCGGAATAAAATAAAAATCTACTTTTAATTAAAAACAAACAAACAAACAAATAAAGCCATATTTCTAATTTGAGGACTGTCATTAGTTTGTTTATTTGGGGGCTTTATCCCCCGTTCTGAAAAAAGGCCAATATAACTTATTAAATTTGATATTGTCATAAAGTTGTAAAAAGGTTCTCATAACATTTAATGAAAATTACTACACAAACAATAATTTATTTGCTCTTCCAGAGCATTTCCCAAGTCCCAGTTTCAAAACACTTAGCAAATATTACACTATAAACCTCACACCAATACTGTTATCACACTGCATATCACTAGCTCCTGCAACTGCTAGGAAGAGTGCCTGAGGCAGAGAGATGCAACAACTTAGGGGGACAGGGCTCATCAGTTCTTCTAAGGACTAAGCAGTATTGAACTTTCATTTGGAAAAGTGCACAAAAACTGTTAATAAGTGGACAAAATTTATTTGATCTCTGATATCATAAATAGTATTCGCAGTAAACAATCCTTCGAGATCTTAGTTGCTAGAGCGCAAGAGAGAGAAGTCTTGCATATTGATGCACTAATACATCTCATTCCAGTTCATTCACAACATAACACTTTATTCTAGAAATCCAAACCCTGTTCTTCTTCCAGCTGCAGGTACGACCACTGAAATGAATGGGATCATTCGTCCACATCAGAAAGGGAGCAGAATTTGCTTCGCAATAATTAAAGGAATTCTTTTCTTCCAGCCTATCACCACATGCTTCACTTGCAGCAAAGGGACAATTTAATGGTACCAGCTCTTCCCACATTCACCAGCAGAAATCCACTCATCTCAGGGGGACTGTGACTTGAAGGACTGACCTCTATTATCTGAAATGTCAAACTGTCATAAATTTGCCTGCTCGATTCCCTCCCTCCATAGCTGTGGCAGCTCCTGACCCAGCGTAGTTCTTGGGCACTTCCACATCATTTCTACAAAACACAATTCTGAAAACAGATCAGTGAGAGATGGGGATGAACGTGTGGAAATGTGCACAATCGGTAGGGTCCAGAATGAGACATATTTTCAGATTAGGAAATTGAAAATAACATTTAATATTTTGTCTTTTAGCTGGTGAGAAAAACTCTGACTGAATTTTTTCTGGTCTACGTTATTTGGTGATAAGACAATGAATTTCAGTCAAAATACAAAGGAAGTATCTCTGGCTTTCTCCCTCTCATACACAGGCACGTGCACACACGTGCATGCTCATGTCTGAGAAGAGGAGGTAGAGGCTGCAGAACAGCCTGACAGCTCTGTTTCATGGCAGCAGCCAAGCATACCAGGCTATTTTTTAACAAGTACCACATGCGCAGTTATCTCCTGCTACGTGACTTAAACCGCTAATGAACTTTTATGTTACTTACTACGGACATGACACCATATCTTGTAAAAACTCTTACGTCACTTCAAATTCTTCAACAACAAAATGAAAACATTTTGACAAACATTTACAAGAATGCACCTGAACATGAGGAAGCTGATATGCTGCAAGTAAACCTTTACTAAAGTAAATCCAGGAACACATATGCGTTACTACGAGACACCAACCTAGCTTACTGCAGAAAATGACCTGACTATGTCACTACCTTATCAGCACGAGCACAGTTGATACCTTCATTTTGTGGACCCATGTCTTTAAAGTCTCAGAGATTGTTTTTTGCCAAATACCTGTTCTTTCATCAGATATGTCAAATGCTGGCCCCTTCCCCTTAGACTGAGAAGATCCACTATGCATGAAGAGCTGCAATATTATTATACTTTATACTCCAATAATGGCAACTGGCCCCATGAAACATATCTGCAACATACAGTACATATGCAGAAAAACATATAGTGACTACTTGAAAGATAGAGAGGAAAATATTCCAGAGGACAGGCCCAAAACTAACACATCGCACATAGGCTACACAAGCCCAGAGGCTTGTGCTCGCCTTTTACCCGGGAGTAAATTTCAGCCCTAATAAGTGACTCCCATAAAACAGTACTTCTGCCACTCCACTGGCCTGAGGGTGGTCTTGTTGACTCTGAGAAAGGGGGTACTTTTGGTAAGGAAATGTTTTGCTACAGGTATGACTGCAGTCATCTGAGAACAGCAAACCACAGAGCTCACAGAAAGGAAACACCAGAGGTTTAAATAAGTCAGGCTTGCTTCGATTGATCAGGATATTGCTGAGAGTGAGAGAGGATAGATAAAAGCTGTAGAACTCTGAATCTAGGTTGGAATGATATCTCTAAGGACAAAATTATATTGAAGCAGGCATTGTGTTTATAAGCTTTCTGTTAAATTCTACACACTGTACTGTTAGATGATGATTCAAAATCATATGTTTTCAAGGAAAACTTCAGGAAGGTTATTTTTCATATAGATTCTCTCGAGGCATAATCCATGAGGTGTTAAGAAAGGCATTTTACATAACCCACAGGCTTTACTCTTTTCCAATTAAAGGAAAAGAGATCAGCTGGTGAAAGAAAACCCCAGCAAAAGCCCCAGTGGCACAGCATTACATAGAACCATATATAAGGGGAAGGCTGGGAAGAAAGGGGATGGTTCTTGTGATTTTATGTACCGCTTCTCTCCTGGTCCTAGAATGAAGATTATGTAGGTTTTCCATGAACTGGATGGTGTTAGCTCTTGCAGTTTTGCTTTTGACTTGGTAGTGTTAATTTCCTAATCCATCCCTGCATTCATGTCCTAAAACATTCTCATTAATTATATGAGAAATCCTAGGCAACTAGTTCGCTTGGTTTTGGAGTCATACCAAACTTTTACCTTTAGTCATTACCCCTTCTTTTCCACACAGATGCCTTTCACTGCCTGTTTTAATTTCCTCCACAAGTTAGACCTAGAGCAGGTCTTATTAGATCTGTACACTTCAACAAGCCATATCTTTCTTTTCTATTTATATGCTTTTTGTAAGATTTCTGCTCTCATGTAATATCTCTATAGGTTGTCATGAAGACTAGAGCCTCTTTGTTTGCTACACACTTTCCAGACTTTAGGAAATATCAACCCTCCTCCAAGTCACACTAAGTTCATTTGATTTGCCTTCGTCACCTACATCATTTATGTGTCTATAATTGTTAGAGTCGAACTTCCCTAATGCCCTCATCTCCTTCCTGCTGCAAGTGATTTTGACCCAGATGGGTGGTAACTGCTAACCATCTATTCCTGTATTAATATACACCAGGATCTCTACCTTTATTTTTCTCTTTCCTTAAGAAATTGTATCCCCCAGCACCTATACTGTGAACCCATGTTTCTGTTACCCCATGATACTCAATTTCACATCTTCCACCAGCAATTCTGCTTCTTCCACTTTCTTGCCCATTCTTCTTGCATCACTATAAAAACTTTTCAGTTGTTTCTGAAACCTAGTAAGGAAACTTCTCTCACTGTGTCTGCCTCATCACAACTCACAAGAAGTACTGGTTTTTCCCTGATGCTCAACCTTCTACTCTCCAGTATACTTTCACCCTTTGTTATATCCTTCTTATTTTGCCATCTCTGTATATTTAAGAAGTGCTTTTATCAGCCACGCTCAGCTCAACCCCAGAAGGCTACTAGCCCACCTACTCCGGTGGAGTCCATCAGTCCAGAGGAACTCTTGTTCCATGACTGCTTCCCGATGGTCAGACATCCTCAGACTTTCCTCACAGAGTTTATCCTTGAGCAATCTGTTCATCGTTGTTGTCTTGCCATGCCTTTGCCCTTCTTCTCTGGGGACTGGAAGACTTCCACTGAATGTTATGCACTTGGAAATATCATTGCCACCTGGTAGGAAGAAAATATCTTCCATGCTGCAGATGTTACACCATTTTAAAATGAAACCATGTTTACAGTGAAGAATATAGGCTTCCTACATCCAAATCTTCATTCCTCCAGTGGCTACTGGGCCAGCTAAATGGGGGCACTTTGCTGTCTTTCCCAGCTGCTTTTGTGCAATCCTATTAGAGAGCAAGGCACAGAAACAAAAATGAAGAAAGATGCTGGCAGCAACACTACTGGAGGAGGAAAGGGCGGATATAGAACAAGAAGCACATTTTCTGTAATTATTTACAGGTAACATGTATTTGGTGTTGGAAAAACATACATCTTACAGCTGCTGTGGCCTTGTTGGGCAGCGTAGTGATGATGTTCTATGGCAGATCTTATAAACTGGAATATGGAATAGGTTAATAAATATCTTCAGGTAAATCCCAGCCAAAGTCAAGCCAGTGGAATTCTTTTCCTTTGATTTAAACACGGGTGGGATTTCACATCCATTATTTAAGTGTATTGCCTTTACAACAGTAAAGAAAGAAACCGAGGGAGACAAAGAGAAGGTCCTTGGAATACTTTCCTATCAGACTAAACAGTCCTGGTTCAGGGCCCTAAAAGTTTTCTGAACTTAAGGACTCTTATCTCACTGCATTTAGACCACGTCCACATAGGAAACTGCCTCGGCATTCTGTCCTTATAACTTATCTGATGGAGAATAACATCAGCCTACAGCAACAAAGGGTAGCGCAGGCATCTATGAAGGTGAGAGCAGGTCTGCCCACACCCCACCCAGTCACGGCAACCCACCCCAAACCCAAAGGCTGCGTGATGATGTTAGCAAGATGCTAGGGCTCAGCAGCCTAGCTAGCCCCAGCTCAGCACCCTGGCTGCATGGCTTTTGCACACCTTGGAGACCAGGCAAAGTACAGACAAGCATGCAATGCAGGTACCCCTGCCTTGCTTAATTTGCATATTTTAACTTCTTTAGTCAAAAAAGGCACAAGAAAGACCACGCGGATGATCAGAGGTATTCATCCACCTCCATCAGAAAGAAGTCAAAACAGACTAAAACTTTTCAACTGGGACCAGGATGACTAGTAAGACAGAAGTCTGCAGATTTCTGAATGATAGATGGAGAAGGTCTTTCGCTTGTTCATAATGTGGCGAGCAGAGGGCATTTAAACAAATTCAAAGCAACATTTTCTCATACAGTCCATAATTAAATTGTGGACTCCACTGCCACAGAATATTTTCATGGCCAAAAAGCCATGAGAGAAATTTGGGGAGGCCAAATAAATTAGTAGTTATTAGACATAGAAGAGTGGACTTTTAAACATGGTCTTCTGAATGTAACCTCTGCCTCAGGAGCTCAGTAAATCTCTCCTTGTTGAAAGACCCAACAAGTGAAGCTCCATTACCTCCTTGTGCCATTAGATTCTTTTCTCTAAGCATCTACTTCTGACACTTTTAGAGACAAGATGCTGTTCTAAACCAATGTGGCAGCTCTTAAACTACACGTTTTCACATCCTCTTTTTTATGCTTTGAAATGTAAATTATAGCAGTTTAGACTTCTTTACACACTGCTATTCTGCACATAAGTATGACAAAAAAGCCTAACAGAATAAAGGCCTGCACTTGTATGGGGGTCACACTTACATTGCTCTGCACGCTACCTTTAAAGCTAACTTATTATTTACACAGAATTCCATTTTAAACCTTTTATTTCTTAAAAACCAGATACCTATACAAGAATTGCTGGTGGAAAATACAATCACAAATATGAAGAAATGCCAACATCTTGCCCTGGACTTCATTTGTGGTAATGTGTATGCCACTGACACACAGTATCTTCTCTCCCACTTACTGGAAAGATGAAGGTTTCTTTTATCCCATCATTTCTGTAACTGCTTGAAAGGGTGAGGCAGGGTCCATTCATCCATTAGCGCTTACAGCATCTGAATTCCTTCCCCTCAACGCAAGGCAGAAAAAAGGCTGTTGGTCAAACAGCAGTGTCCCGAGTCACTTGCTCAGGTCTGAAGGTGCCTATGGTTTTGAAGCCACGTTAAGTATCGCTAAAAAGCCTACTGTAGGTTTATTTCTAAGGACTTTGGTACTAAATACCTCAAAAAATAATTAGAGCAATAAAAGCTTCCCCCCTGCCCACCCCCCACCCCACTTTCTTTTCTTCACATGCTAGAACCAATCAGTTAGCTTGTTCAGGGTGGGATCTTGGAGTGATTTGTTTCTGAGTTTTACAGTGAGAATATATAAAGTACTGTAGATTTCAATATGAAAATAGTTATTTCATGAAAAAAACCACCACAAATAAACTAACCAACTTTTCAGGCATGCAAAGAATGCAAAAAAAACCCCCACCCCAAACTCTCAAATGCTTGAAGTGGTATTATACAAATATTCTCCATTGTTTTTACAAGGCCATAAATTAACATTTTGTTTTCTTAATAGATGGTTTTTCTCACCTATTGAAAGTGGCAGCACCATGCACATCATTGGTTTCTATTTAGCTAAGCCATTTGTCTCTAAAAACGGGGTGCACATAAACACAGCCTGGTAATTTTCTTATTTGAACCCCCTCTCTATTTTACTGTTCAATAAACAGTAACCATTTAGCATTAAGTTTATATGGAGCTTAACAGCCATCTACTGAATACTGCATAATTCAGGTGCAAGGGCCACATTTGTGATGCAGCTGAAGTGCAGTTCCATCACAGCCCTAAAGAAAGCTGAGCAACTTGACAACAGCGAGCCGTCATTAAGAAGCCGGACGGGGGTTTAATAGCACAGAGCTGTTCTCTGACTTAATAAATGAACTGCAGTTTTATATGCTGCATGGCCACATTTGTTTCAGTGCTAGGAGATCTGAACAGTGTTTAGATCTATGGGACTATGTCAGCTTCACCACATAAATAAGTGAGACCCTTAAGAGTTGTGCACTTTTGTAAGTTCTTGAACAGTATGTAGGAAGAAAATACAAGCTACGACAGCCCCAAAAAAATAAAAGACTTTGCTCTAGCTAGTATTTCAAAAGGCAAGCATTTTTCTTTGTATTTACTTCTATCCCCATGGCTATAATGAATTATTTAAGCAATATCTATATAGTACAGGATTTGTGCTTTTATTTTATTTATTTGTCTATTTTATCACAGACTACTTACAAGGGCAAGCGTGCTGAGTCAACATAGGTGTAAATCACTGCACTTTTCCTTTAATCAGTGGAACCAGGCAGACTGACAGCCATCACAAAGCTGACCCAATATATTTAGTGCAGAAGAGTTTTTTATTGGGTTATTAATAATGGACTTGTTTATTGCTATTTCTCAAGCAACAGGGTTGGCAAGGTGCACTTCCCTTTTTTTTTTTTTTTTTCCCTCTCATTTTTTTTTAATAGCAATAGACCACCAAGAAATGTTCAGTGCATCTAACCAACCCCTAGTTCAGCACACAATGGATGCCTTTGGGAAGACTCTCCAGGTAGGCCTAGCACTGTGAAATGTGCTGCAACATAGAAATCTTCGAGCTAGCTCTGAATGACCTCATATAGCCACTTGGCAGAGCACTTCACTACGCAGAAGTGTTAGCTTAGTTTCTAAAAGCAGAGAAGTTACATCAGTGCTGCCTTCTGCCAGGACTAACCGGGTCAGCAAAGCACTTCACCAAGGCAGCCGTGTGGTTTCCAGTTCTAGAGGTCGTTGTTTCAGAGTTAGGGCGTACCTCTGCACAGTGCTCGCTCTCTGACTTTAAGGTCTAGACCCTCAACTGATGACTCCATGCCTAGTTGAGAGATCCACTTTTGTTCAGTCTCACTTACAAGTTAACTCTGTTTATAGACAAAGATCTCTGCAGTCTGTATCTGACTTGAGAGCATTTCTAAGCATTCATTTTCATTGGATAATAAGAAGTTTCAATAAATTCAATGCTGTCAAATTCCATGATAGAAATGTGATAACTTTTGCAAGAACCTCCACCAGAGAACGAAAAAATGTAAGGCCACTCTCTGACTTGGCAAACCTGCACTGCACTGGAAACAAAGCAGAGGAATGGCTAACAAGATCGTGTAAGTGGCTCGTTTCCAAGATCTAAGGTAGTCTGTGAGTGACAGTGCTGGCTCCTATCAATATTTTCTTGGCACTGGGAGACAAAATATGTGGACAGGAGACAGGGCATATGTCCAAAGAGTCACTGTGCTCCAGGTAATGCTAGCTGGCATGAAAACCCCTTGAAACCATAACTGGCTATTATTGTTTATAGCAGCACTAAGAATAGAGAAGCCACAGACATACAAATCACGGCTGACAGTCTGGTTCTTTACATTAATACATTTGTATAAACAATACAAAACAAACACTATTTGTATGTTACACATTTATACAAATGTATTAAAATGTAAAATGCAATAATACTCTTTTCTGTTCAATCTTTTACTTGAATTAGTGATTGAAGGATCTGAGCCTAGATCAGTGTAATGGAAAATACGTAGACCTCCAGGTATTGTTACTGAATAAGATCAAGTTCTGTGATATTAGTTTATTGTATTGCCATAGCTACCCTTCACTTTCTTGCTGTAACACACGCAGGGGGTCAATAGCCTGGCTTTGGTCATTGCACATCAAATGAATTGTGACTATCTTGCTGATATTTCCAAGTCTGCTGAGACATTCTTCCTTACGTTATGAGTTTTTGGGGGTGGAAACCACGCTGTCATTATTATTGTCTGAGGTCAAAGAATGCCATGATTGCTGCCTAGGTCCTGCAGTGTTTATCCTAAAACAAATCACAAACATGAATTCCAGGGTCCTTTGTGGTATGAATTTGTAAGGTATCTGCCTGTCTATGCATACTTTTCCAATAATAATGTGACACCCAAAATGATTAATGCAGGACTGCTAACAGAGCCAGGTTTGTTGGCCAGTAATATCAGCAACTTATTGTAACTTAGCAGGAGGTTTTAGCTTTCAGATGATGGAGCAGGTCAGAAAGGGAATCCTGCCTTCATCCAGGCTAATCATTCTGATCTCAACTAGCCTGTCTTACATTTTTCACTAATGTGAAGGTGGGATCCATGACATTGCTGCCTATTTAAAAAAAAAAACCAAACCTGCAGATTTCATTTAACATAGCGCATGTTTTAAGGACAGTTCAGGACAGCTCCCTAGTCATTGTATTAGTAAAGTGCCTTTAACTGTAACAAGCAAGAGAAAGTACAAGTGAAAGGGCAGAAAAGCCAGGGTGCCTATTAATTCCATGCTCTCCATTAGATGTCATTTTGTAAGATGTGGAACAAAGCTTAAATTCTGGTTATTCGGGACTCTGAGACCAGAAGAAGCTTTTGGCACCTGAAGAGCAGGTTCAGGTCATGTTCATCGTAAGATGCAAAGGCAGAAAGGCAGAAACACCAAATCCTTGTTCCAGCCAATATCTTTCCAAATGTTAGGAAACCAAATGTAGTAGCAAGGTTTTAGGCTGTTGATATTAAGCCTATATTATGTAGACTCTGAGTTTACATGTAGATACATAGGTATCTACATATTTCATGATAGTGTTTTGATTTAGCTAGATTTAGAGCAAGATCCCAGGAGCTACAAGAAAAAGAGGCTTGCATGCTGCTGCTAAGACTAATACAGTCATAGTTTATTAATGTAGACAGTAATGCATAATGAAGTGTCGTCAATTCTCACATGTAATATTGGTTTCTAATTTGAGGAATTGTGTCCAGTTATCTGTAGTTTAGTTACTCAGATTTATAACTTGGCAACTCAGAACAAGAAAGTGCTGAATTCTTCTCCATTACCTGAGAAGGCTGAAAAATAATATACCCGTTCCTTATAAGGGCAGCCGGTATATTTCTCAAGTCTTTTTGCTGTTCTGGATTTATAATTCAGTTCTTCAAGATTCCAGATCTTTTTCCTTTGTATTAAGGCTTTTGTCCATAAAAGAGCATTTTATTTCAGTGCCACTCTTAGGGGCTATTGTTTCAGTGCTCGGAGGCACCTTCCAGAAAAATTTGTCAGGCTTTCTACCGGTTATGAACGTCACCAGCTTTACGTCTAGTATCTCAGACCATGCCTTTCTATCAAGCAACTAGGGATGTATCAACATAATGTCAGCCAAGCTAGTACTTGTTATTGCCAAGGGTCATTTTTTAAAAATACCCATTGGTATTTCCTGTATTTTGCTCCCTACCTGAGTTCAGGGACACTCTGAACCTCCTCACTGAAATGGCTTAACAATTTGACCCTTTAAATAAAAAAATATAAGTCGTTCCCCATAGAAAACACTGCTGATCTCAGCTGCCAGGTTTCCTCAGCCCGCTCAGCAGGGAAGCATGAAGATGTCAGGTAAACATAATCATGCTATTTGTGGAAAGTGTGAGATGAGAAAGAGGGAGGGTAATGAAGCATAGACAGAGCAATTCAGTTTCCCAGCCTATTTAGGTAGATTGTCTTTCTCTAATTGTTTTTCTCCCTGGAGGTACAAACACAGTGAATTTTGATACCATAAAGTTAAGCTTTATTATTGCAGCTTTCAGTTCTTTCACAAAGAAATATATAGTGTATTATAGCAGCGCCTAGTAGCAACGCTATAGTTAAGGATGTGCCAGCAGTTGTGCTACAGAATGCTATTTTTCCAGGCAATGTAAAAACTAGTTTTAGGCTAAAATTAGATATATAAGGTAGGTATCTAGATTCATATCAGTTTACGGAAAAAAAATTCCTAGGCATGTTCTCTGGTAATTGTGGATGCTAACAGTCCTTCCAAAAAAATTAATACCCTGACACAATATCATCTCTATTACAAAAGGTTGTATAGATACAAGTTAAATGTATCATTTTGCAAGTGTTTAAGTATCGCCCCTGGTGACTTCCGTCATTATCTTCAGTATGAAATGAATTTCATCTCAGTGTAGCAAAAGATCTAAATTTTAATGGGCTTTGTCCAGCAGAAACCAATCCAACAAAGCACATATTTATCTCATTAACACTTAAGTACGTGAACAGTTCATCTGAAGCTATCAGGACAAGATTGTTCATCACCTTGCAGGACAGAGTTCAGAAGAAAACAAAATGCAAGCATATTTTAAAATTCAAGCAGACACTCAAGAACATAATATTTCTGTGTTCCCTTGCTCTATTTCATAGTGAAAATTAGCAACTTTAATAACTGAAGAGTTTATAAAAAGTCCCTGGGCAGGCAACAAATACTTGAAGAAAATTTATTCTAAAAAGTAAGGTCAGTAAGCATGTATTTATATTTAGATATTGGTTATGCACTGACATCCAAAGTTATAGCCACTCGAATGCAAGACACCAGTAAAGTAACAAACTTCAAAATAACAAAGTGAGCCCCAAAGTTAGATGTAATGACTGACATGAAGGCAAATTAATGACGAAGTAGTAAGACCTAACTCTTATATTGCCTACTTATGACTAGGTCTTAGAGTGCTTTCCAAGCAATTTGATAGCATTACCCAGATTTCAGAGAGAGGGAAAGCAAGGTATACGCAGATCAAGAGATTTAGCCAAGGTCATCCACCAGGCCAATGGCAAGAGTCAGGAGCAGTAGCCCAGCAGACTGGTACCAGTTCAGTCTCTGTTCATATGATGCTTTTTCCTGCAGCGGATGAGCAGTGTAGTTCAGCATGCCTCCCACCCCCAGCAGACTTGGCTGTTTGAGCCACTGATTGTGCAAGCCAGCCTGAACAGGCTACCGCCTAGTAATGACCTACCGCTCCTCAGCTGCATCTTGTTAACATTCTGATCACTTGCTCTTACCTATATTAAAAGTGAGTCAAACTGACACTCACTGGCTACTTAGCACTTATCACAAAGTGCAGCAGCCTGCCCTGGGGTGGTGACCATGGCAGAAGTGATGCACAGCAACTTGCTGTCCTGTGATAAGCTGGCCTAAGTGGCACGCTCCCCTCACTAAAGCAAGTGCCCCCAGGCTGGCATGGCCCCAGCTGAGCCATCGCTTGCTGGGCACCTGGGTTAGAGCCAGGGCTTGCACAATAGCCTGCAGACATGGGGCAGAAGACGAGGGGAGTGGAACTGGGAGCATGCAGTAGGAGGGAAATGGGCATTTGATGGTCAGGTTCCTAGGGTGACACATGTGAAAAATACGTAAAAGATGAAAGCTGAAGGACAAAAGATACCGTGAGTTGCTGGAGACGTGAACAAGGGCTGAGACAGTGTGCAGAAGGTAGTACAGTTGGAGGGTGTGTGATGGCACAGAATGTCACAGCGTCTGGAGACAGGTACAAGGCAATAGCGGTAGGGAGCCTGTAGGGTCAGATCAAAATGCTAATAGATACCGTTATTTAGAGGACTATACTACAGGATGTGGAGTACTACAAAACCTGGGTCTTGAGCGTGCAGCAGAGAGAGTCCCCTGAGCTGACCCTAGATCTCATGAAAAGAGATTAAGACGACTGTATCGTTAGCTGCAGGTCTTTAATGGTCTGTCTATGTATTTGAATTGCATAATGCTAGATCACTAGATCAGAGAATAATTTTGACTATTCTCTCCAAAGCTATTCGCTTGGGAGGGAGAAGTACTATTTATTTGCTGAAAAAACTCCAGCAAAAAGGTTTGAGAAACACAGGAAAAGGCTACAGTAGATGTACACAGAAAAGAGAGCAGATCAAAAGAAATTATTTCGCCTTCTGAGGGACCCTGTCACAAGGACTACACTGTTGCCCAGTTCTGAGGTCCCCACTACAGCAAAGTGCCAAAGAGTAAATACGTTAATGAAGGGTGCCTGGCATTCTGCCCCGCTGGAAGAGGATACGATCATAGAATCATAGAATCTCCTGAGTTGGAAGGGACCCATAAGGATCATCGAGTCCAACTCCTGACCCTGTATAGGACAACCTCAAAATACTCACTATGTGTTTGAGAGCATTGTCCAAACACTCCTTGAATATTGTCAGGCTCGGTGCCATGACCGCCTCCCTGGGGAGCCTGTTCCAGTGCTCCACCAGCCCCTGGGTGAAGAACTTTTTCCTAATGTCTAACCTAAACCTCCCCTGGCATATCTTCCTGCCATTCCCTCGGGTCCTGTCACTGGTTGCCACGGAGGAGAGATTGGCACCTGCCCCTCCTCTTCCCCTTGTGAGGAAGCTGTAGACCGCGATGAGGTCTCCCCTCAGCCTCCTCTTCTCCAGGCTGAACAGACCAAGTGACTTCAGCCAATCCTCATATGGCTTCCCCTCTAAACCCTTCACCACCTTTGTGGCTCTCCTCTGGACACAGTGATGCATTGCCCTAGACATGCTGCCCACCAACATTTTGCCATTGCTGTATTGCTCTGGCAAATGCACCATGTGACGTTTTAACACAATGATCTTTCAGCTCTTATAAGTGTAAAGCACGTGGAAGCATAGGCATAAACCACAAGCAGACAAGAAAAGTGAAAAAAATTTCCACTTTTTTTTTTTTTTGACTAAGTTTTCTCAGTAATTATCTTGTGACCTACCAAAAAAGTTTTTCAGTAGCATAATTATGTTCAATAAAGGTGTTTGCAGACTGTTAATAACAGAGGCAAGATTTCTGCTGTTTCTGATTTTTCATTTTAGCTTTTGCCTTTTACATCCCCTTTCTCTTACAGCATCTCATTTGCAATTATGAACAAACAAGCCATTCAGAACTGCATTCACGTTGGCAAAAATGCCAGGGAGAAAAGAAACCTTCTCGGTCAAATAATTCTGTGGGTTGGTGGGCTAAAAATATGCAAGATGCTATGCTGCAAAGAGTATCATCCAAAAAGATAAAATTCTTTGATTTCAACAAGAAACATTGGACCCTGGCACTAATGATGGGTATTTCAGTTGGTTATGTATTAGGTACGCTTGTATATGTTAATATATGTACACGCATCCTACTACACATCTGAGAGAAGAAAATTGAGTTAAAGAGCTCCAGTCCCACCTGCTCCTCCCAGCTATCCAGGAAAAACAATAAGCAGTTCAGCAGGTGGCATCACGTGTATGGGGTGAAACACAAATTTCTATCAGGAAACAGTATGTGATAACTTTTTACTTATAGTGCACAGAGGGAACGCTCAGTTTACGCAGCCAGTTGTCAATACTTGTCTGAATATTTTGATGGCTTTACTTCATTCCCTGCAAGGCATTGTGCACCAGTGCTGCTGTGGGGTTCATATAACATCTTTCCCACCGCTGTATGAAATATAACTTTTTCCTTGTATTTCTACTACCTCCTGCACTTCTACAGAGGCAATGGCAGTTTAGTGCAAAGTATTTTGTATGACACTAGAGCACATATGCAGTTACTGTAAACTAGCACCATTCTTTGAAGTTAACAAAGGCACACCTGTGTATACTAGCTGAAGACGACAGGGCTTCTATGCTTTCCTTAAAAACATGGTAAGAATTACTTCACAGATAACAGAAATCACTAGAGAATTTAATAGGATACAACTATTTGAAATATAATTGAGCATTCAGAGAACTTAATTAGAACATTAAAAGGTTACCTCAGTTTTTTATTAATTCTATAAATTTTGGAAAAAAACCAACCCCCTAACCAATCCATTTTTAAAAAGTTAGATAAGAGTTACCATACTCAGTGAATCATATTCCCCAGTGATGTCATGGGATGCACACACTAAAAAATTAATGAGAATGTCATGAGTTAAAAGGGAGTAATTTGAGACCGTCATACTGTGTCTACACTGCCATGCATTTCAAAAAGGAATATACACTTCCTTTCTAACCCAGTTGACAGGACGTAGACCAAAAAATCAGATTAAAGCGGCAGTCTGCTCTGACTCCACTGAATCCTAAGCCCACGTTAATATAATGGCAAGCAATGAATAGTTTATGGAAATAACAGGCCAGCACATAGAAGCAAGATTCCGGTCTCTACCTGGTAGATAATACTTTCGTAATCAGGAAGAATAATTGCAAGAGGACACCTTTTCTCTTAAGTGCACAGTCATTTGCAAATCTTAAAATGCAACTCCTGTCAAGCTGCGCAGTGCCCATCATATACATACTTTTGGCAGCGAGGCATTTAGACTCATGATTAAGAATGTACAGTTCACTACAAGAAATCAGTCATTTGAATCCAGCAGTGATAAGTATTGATTTTGAACCAATGTGATTTCTTTCTGTACTAAAAAAAAAAAAAAAAAAAAAAAAAAGAAAAAAGAAACCTCTGCTAGGCTTTTTTCTTCATTCTGTCCATGGGAACTGAAAGAAGAATTATGAAAAGGAGGTGGTAAAGGTTAGAAAGTTCATTTCTTAGCTTCCTTCATTTTCCTCATCTTTTTTCTACTGTTTGTAATTTTTTGGAAAAGCTTATTTTGGCCAGTGCAAATCCTTTGGTGTGGTACTTCCCACCTGCAGGAAAGAACCATGGGACGATAGTGCAGTAACAAACTAACACTGTATCTCTCCTTTATAAAGAACATTAGTAGACAAAAAAAAAGGTGCAATTAGATTTTTAATTCTTCAACATTGACTTATAAATGGCAGCAATTAAATACACTAGCAGAGACAATAAAGGAGTGCGCGATACCAGATTTGTTACCTGGCTTTTGTAGTGTATTTTTTGTTGCTACATTTGCTAGTTAGCATGTGTTTTCATTTCCTATTGACATATACTTCCCCTCATACTGGCTAGAAGCTTTAAATATGTATGTCTTCTACATTTTAGTGATTGTTCCACTTAAAATTACAGTACTGGTTGTGCTGAAAAATTATTTCTATATAATGCTGGAAACAAGTTTCCTAAACAAAATTACAAGTACGAGCAGGTAGAAACTCTGCAGGGATCCTATTTTTTGTGGAGCTGTTTTCAAACTAATTCTACTATTTAATTATTGAAGGTGAGGCTTGCATTTACACAGATTTTATCTGCCACCAGCTTTGTTTCTTTGATAAGACAACAGAAGGTTCCCTTCTTCTAACTTCTATATTTGCTGTTATTAGAAACCACATTTATTATGGAGGCTCCACAAAAGCCAAGGGTAAAATGGCTCCATTTATAAATCTAGGGATGTCAGGAAGGGTCACAAAAGTCTGAGTGGTACTTGCCTTCAATAATTCAGGACTTTTCATCCTAAATCCATATATTTAAAAAAAAGGCTGATTCATCAGCATTTTTCAGGATTTAAAACAAAAAACAAACAAAACAAAACAAAAAACAAGCACAAACTTTTCTCTATACCTTGATTTAACAGATGAAAACAATATATCTCCTACCTACTTAAAATACACTGAACTTCCTGGAAGAAAAGTACAGTTTCACACCGAATGCAATATAGAATATTGCAGACAAATTAATTCAAACATCTCAAAGTTGAAACTCATAAAATATTTAGAAAACTCAGAAACAAGAAGGAATAATACCATCTGTTCTGACCTCTTATGCAGTATTAATTACTGTTTAGTGTTACTGTTATTGCTGAGGTGCTTACACAATTATCACTCCAGGATATTACTGAAGGAGGTTTTGATGAAAAAATAAAGAATTAATGTATGAAATGCTTTTAAAAATACATCATTGATTAATAGATACAATGGTAATGCTATAAAAGCTGTATGCCAGGATCTGAATACCAGTACAGAAAGGCTGAGATGTAATCTAAGGCTTATACTTCATTTCAAAAATGAACAATAAACATTTTAAAAATTAATGTAGTGAAACTGGTTTTATAGTTATTTCTCCTGCAGAGCAGTTCATATTACCATGAACACGGTAGGTAGCGTAAAAAGAAAAAAAATGCTTTTTTCTCCCCAAGAGTGGTTCAGAAATGGCACATCCTGTCAGCACTATCAGTCAGTATATCACTGGCATGACCACATTTTACCTCATATTTTATTCTTACAACTTGAAATTGTTGTTTTGCTTCTCCTACCATGCAACGCTCTCTAGTTGATGCCCGTTAGGGAAACTCAACCTGTGGACACTGACAATTTGTTAGAAAACTATCAATAATGACAGCAAACAGTGTCCAAAGAAATAATGCAAGTTTAGTTACTAAAATGGATGAATCAATTTCTGTTTTGCCTTAAACAACAGTTTGCACTCATATATGATGTAGCATGAAATAGAAACAGGTGGTGTGACCACAGTTTATGCCGCTGCATTACCACTGCATTAGGCCATTGGCCACATTAGCCAAGGCCACGTAGGCACTTGCAGAAATCATAAAAATCATAAATTAGGCTGGCACAGCTTAGAAATTCTGTACAGGAGAGAAACATTTCCAGTAGAGAGAAAGTTGTTACAAATATACATAGCACTGGACAGTGGTGTATAGTTTCTTATTGACTCAGTAGGATTTAAGATGTCAAAATGAGTAGTGATCTTACAGAAGAACAGAGTAGGTATTGTGAAAGGCACGAGACACTTCAGCATCCATCTCTGGATGCTTTAGCTGGGCATCTAAAATCACAACTTGCAATTTTGGAATTTAAAGGCATGTTATATAAATTTACAAGACCTGTCCTAGGAGCAGGGTACTTTTTCTGGTGCCAGCATAGATCAAATCCTGTTTTATGATTAACTACTTTATTTTCATATCCGTATAATGTATATGAACGGCAGTCGCTTTTGAAATATTTTAAATAGTGACAAGCAGACTAAGTGATTCTACTTGACAGGGTTAGGAGTATGAAACTGCACACTTCTCAGTTGTCAGGTGAGATACTATGTTTCCTTGCAAAAGCTCCAACTTTTTCCTATTACCTGTTTTCAAAACTACATGCAGTTTGCTCATTATATGAAGAGATCCTTCAAATAGTGTTGAGTGGGTAGAGGCTCCTTAATAAAGTTATCTATTAATAATTTTCCATTAGTTATAATCTTTAATCCCTGGTGTCAATTTATATTTATTCATTTCCAGTAAACCTTTGTAAAAATGGTCACAATGACTTCTGGACAAACAATGCACACCACCAAAAATTCAGACAGGCTCAGACACAGAAGAGTGACACCATTTGAAATTTTCTATGAAGCTTAGATCATTTTTCCATCACAGTTTTAGGACTTCGATACAATTGCCCATCAGATGCTGAACGGCAATGAAAACACTACAGCGCAGATGACACTACAGCTCTAGCATATGGGGTGTTACGCTGAGGTCAGTGCCAAAATAAAGCAATATAGTGTTAGCAGTGTTTATTATTTCACATGTGTGCTGTATTTCAAAATGAGAGTGGTAATCTATATTTGAAATACAGATACAAATCAGCAATATACTCCCTTCAGGGTTTTCTTTTTTTTTTTCCCCCCTATGGTGCACTGCACACTCTTCACCAGCAGAAGAGCTAGTCTAAGGTTTCATAACACAACCAAATAAAAAAATGTTCTGGTTTGTGTGGTTTCAAAGAAAAACAACATGAAATTCAATAACTTTAATGTAAGGTTTGGCTTAGGTCCCTGATTAACCAAGATCTCAAAGAAATCCATTTCCTTAGTTACATAGGTATAACAGTTCAATAATAATCAAGCTCTATATTTTGGGTGCCACCTGAACCTGAAGGCCACTGTGAACTAGGCTCTCAACTGATGCAAGTCCCTTCAGACCAAAGTATGTTGCAAAAAATACTGGTAAAAAGTATGTGTTGTAAGTGTGCCGTGTTTGGTTGTTCTGTTAATTTACCAAACAGTATCTTTTTCCCTGAGGATGGCACATTGAGAATAACTTTTTTTTTTTTAAAAATCAAGGATTTTCATGCTAGCTCATTCATAAAGTCATGATTTTGAAGATAAGCTTGTGTATTTTTGCTGTTTCATAGTAGCATCTGCACCAGAGCAATAACACAATCCACAGACTGCAGTGTGCTGCCCATCTGCAAGTGATCAACTTGCAGAGCTGCACTTGTAAGCCTGCAGTTCTCAATGTCCAACAAAATAATCTGCTAGAAGCAGGTTTGTTTCTTCTGGTGCAGTTTGTTACACATTCTTCCTATAAAAGCAACAACCAGTTCTTCTGAAGTTACATTCATGCAAATCTGCATGGGTTTATGACTTTTCCCTCCAACTCATGGTACCTACATCTGCAGGAATACCTCTGAGGTTGTCTCGTATCCCTTCCAGTGTATTTCATTGCTACCAGTCTCTTCTCAAAGCATGAGGATTCATGACCATACCTGTATCTCAGTCAACAGCACTCCTACTTGTACTGTTTCAAGTACCATGCTTCCCTTTTCCTTTCTCTCTGCAGCTGATTACATGGAAGGTGAATATCCAGTTACGCTTTAAAGGGATTAAAACTTACACAGGAAACTCCTAGTCTCTGAAGAAAGAACTGAGAGTAAATAATGGTGGACAATATGCCTCATAAATGCAGTCCTTTTTTTCTATTGGTGAATGTGGTGAAGGCTTTTATGATTTAATTTATTGCATATTTTAAATTGTTAACTTAATAGTTGCTGTGAATAATTCTAGCACTGTATTGCAATATAGCCAGCTATCAAGCTATTAGCCTTTTGATTTCTGTTCCTTGTATCTTTAAGTTTCAAACTCTGTCCGAAAAATTCAAACCATTCTGTGCTGTAGTAAGAAGGAATAGCTTGAAGTCAACCAAACATAAGTGAAATCCATGAGTTTTCTTTTTCCACTGAAACACTAAGAAAGAAGAATTTAATCCACTTTTTGGACTGAAACAGCCATTTAGCTTTGCTGAGGATGATACAAATTGCTGTTTGTCCATATAGTCACTTTGCTATTTATTTGATTGTTTTGTAAAGCATTTTGATACTCCATGGGTAGGAAAATATATCATACGAGACTGAAATTAAATTGTCTGTTCTGTTGAAGATGAAACATTCTCTTAAGTGTTTATCCTGCCACAGACTCAGAGCTGTGTAGAGATAAGCGGGTGTTTTATAATTACTGAGCTTGAATACTACTGTCAGTTTTATGTGTTTAATAATATATCAAATATTTAGATCCATGGGGTGCCATATAAAGACAGAGAAATGAAACACAGACCTCGTTAACTAGTGTTTTGTTCTTTACAGGGTCTTGCTACTACCAAATACTGAAACTTGCCTGGAAAGTTCAAATGGCACTTTGTCAGAGAAATCAGCATCTGCAAATGTGTCCACTCTGTTTTAAGCTTTGTTTTTGAAAATCCTTATCTGCCTCTATAAATGCTATTGGAGATTCAGAAGTTGAGAATAAATAATGAAATTGCAGCTGCCTACGGAATTTGAGGATAGCTATTAAAAGTATGGCCAAGTATCAGCCTCTGTTCTTTCCATTAGTGATGACACTACTTCTTGAGTCAGTGGCTCTCGCAAATGACCTTTATGTGTCAGCAGCAGGAAAATAATGTACTTTGTCTACCTCAACGGATGGTAGTAGAAATACCAATTAGAACTTCAGCAACCTCCTTTACAGTTATTGCCATCTTCTGATTTAGGGATGTGGAAGGCATACAAAACTTTCTTCAGACTTGCACAGCCATAATTTAATTCCCGGTATTCTTTGTTTCTTCCCTGTATCATCAAAAAGGTGCAGAATGCACCTGCAAAGAGAAGGCTCATGAACCTGCTTTCTCTGTGCTCTGATGGCAGACTGACAGGTAAGTGAATTAACTATAGGAATTGAATGATATGAATTATGAATTTAAGAGGAGAAGGACCTTACCTCTCTGAATTTAGGTTTACAGTATAACCCATAAGATTCACTCTGCTTAATGTGCCTGCAGCACACAGACTAATTAAGAGGCAGGGAGAAAAGACACAAATGGAGAAAGCATTATAACAAAATGACAATTTAATTCCTTTCTATAGAGGAAAAACAGCTAATAGCTAAGTAGTCAATTATTTCATGAAAAATGGTGTATTCCAGCTGATGTTGGTCAATACAGTTTGTATGTTTTTCACGGGGTTTACTTATTGCCAAGAGCCCATACATCAGTGAAGAGATTTGATGCCTGCAGAAATGCCAAATTAAGTTCCTTACCAGCTTCAGTTTCCCTCCCATACTTTCAGGGTACCAAACTGTCCACTCCAAACCTTTAACTTTCTCAAGGGTTCAACCACAGTTTGAGGTCCCTTCCAATAGTTATTCTTTTGTCAGAAACTTGAACGAATGGTCATACCCTTGAACCATCCTTACTAGGAAGAAAAGGCAATGCCATGATAAGTCCCCAAGGCGGCCAAAACAAAAAGGAGTGCTTCACTGGAGTCAGAATACTGAAGATAAAGATGGATAGCTGCAGGTCAGTCATTAATTCAAACAATGAGAAGAGGAGAGATGCAATATTTGTCTCCCACTCACCTTTATCCAAAAATAGTATTCTGTGAAATGATTCTTAAACTCAGTGAACATTAAAAAAAATGTAATACAGAAATGCATAACCATGGTGGGGTTCAGAGGAAGTAAAAAAAAGTGGATCTTGGATAAGAGATATTAATAAAAACCTCATGTTTTGATTTTGCTATCAGGAAGGAGGAACACAACATGAACCGAATAACATTTTCAAAAGTTACGAAGTGACATACAACTTTGATTCTGACTGAAAGTTAATTCAGAAATCATGGTTAATGATGGAACTAAGAAAAAGGGAGGTTATAACTGACACAGAAAATGAGTATAAGACTCCTGGCAGAAAAAATAATGTAAGCAGCAAAGAGAATATTCTCTAAGGGCAAGAGTAAAGTGCCATATATAATGCCTTTTACAAGCATTGAGTTTGCTGGCAGAAACATGCAAGTCACAAGAGAGGTCTAGTATAAATATATTTTTCTCAACTCAGAGGTGTTAAAAAAAGCATCCTGGGATCACACAGTCAAATGAACAAGGAGAGTATCTCCAAGCAAAGATGGAATGCCAACTTCCTAAGCTCTCCAGAAATACTTTCTTAAGTAGCCTTGAATGATTAAGATGCATAATACTGCTGTCAAATTCCAAGTAAATTTCAGGCAGATGTAAACAGAATTTCTGAAGAGCCCTTGATGGCAGCATCAGCTCTAAGTGAGGCAGACCTGAGCTGGCATTCACTGACCCAGGAGAACGTAAGCATTACCTGCTTTGCTTCCATAATAGCTACTGCAGCAAGAACTAGGTTTTTGGTTGATGAGGTCGGTTCAAGTCACCTATGGCAAATCACAGGTATTAGGGAACTGACCATAAAATAGCTTATTGAAAAACTATTAAAATGAATAAAGCATTTCCTTTGTCTTCAAAGACCAGTGGACAGCACACCAAGGAAACCTGGACAGTGTTTTATGAACAGTTTCAAACTACTTATTGTCCAAGAACAGACACTCAGATATTCTATAGTACAGAAGTGATTAGTATATCCCCCTTACAACTAGCTCAGAAGCATTTGTATTCAATGGCCAGAAAGTGTTATTCCTTATTCATCATTCCCAGAGGAAAAGAGTGCAATGTGTTTCTTTCCCTAAGAAACTGTGCTAAAGACTGTCATGCTTTCTGGAAGATTTGAGCTAAAACTTCCACCTCATCCTGCAATTCTGTATTTTTATATATATAACAGAAGAAATCTGTGGCATATGATCCTTTAATGTGTGTTTTACAATCCTACCAAAATAATAGTCCACTTGACAGATATTTCTCCTTGAGTAAACTCAATACATAGTTAGATCAATACACCTAGTGGTCAAATGCTGTCCTTAGAAAGCTCTGATTTCCTTCTTTGTAGCAGAGCAAAGAAAAAGTTTAATTGACAATTGCTTAACAAATTCAGCAGATAGGAATATACTCTCATTCTTTCTCTTCTCTCACCCATAATTCTCACTTTTAGTAGTAGATATTGGCAGGGGAAATGGTAATTGAGGACAAAATGCAGTCTGCAGAGAACTGTGGGATACATCATACCATGAATGTAATATTTCCCCACCACCTGTCTCAATTTCTAATGTGCCTGCCTGGCTTTACTCCAGTAGATCTTGGGTACAACAGAGCTCCAACACCAGTACTCAGATAACTGGGTGTACATAATAGCTCCACATGAGCAATGGCTGTTTTAAATTGTTGCTTTAGGAGCTGTTGGTTTTGACACGTAGTGAACAAAGTGGGATTGGCACGTAATAGGGGAGGAATTTGCATAGTGTCTACAGCATTACTCGTAGCTGTTCTTACTTGTCAACAGCCTAACTAGCTAACCAGAAATCTGTTATCAAGACTTCCAGTAAGACTGTAAGCACCACTGTTGCTCTGAAGTATTATGCATATATAAGTTTTTAATTTTTTTTTTTCCACAAGAAAATTTCAGTGACCTAGAAAATTGTGCAGCATGCTATGACAGGGAGGTCTTTAAAAACCCCAGACCAACGCAACTTACCAGTATACCAGCAATGCTCTAAATGGAGCATGACTGAGATTAATGAAAGATAATTTGCCTTTAAGAAGAGAGGAAAATCACTACCATCAAGACTGGAGAGTACTATATAATGGGTTACATCTATAATACAGATTACAATCACACAGCAAAACAGAATAAAGCTTTCCAATTACTCAATGGAGTACCTCGCATAGCCAAGCCCTGACTTCCTTCACCACAGTGAAAAAAACCTTCTACTTTGAGAAGACATGATTTTTTTTCACATGCACACCAGTAAGGGAGAGCTTTGTTTAGCAACATGACTTCAAATTCAAGTGAACTATATTCAGCTGATGGGGTAATATATGTAAGTCAACTGAAAATCAAGACAATCTAAGCCTGTCCCTCATTAAAACTGACTCGCTGTCAGCCAGCTGGCAAAGCCCTCAAACTCCATGTGCCCCAGTTTACCTACCTAAGTTGGGTTTTAATAACACTGTTCTACTGGACACAATGAGACCTCGTGAATTAGCACGTGTAATGTGGAGG
Organism: Fregata magnificens; assembly: GCA_013389945.1. Lineage (NCBI taxonomy): Eukaryota > Metazoa > Chordata > Aves > Suliformes > Fregatidae > Fregata > Fregata magnificens. The sequence goes on along the minus strand of WAAD01032549.1, from coordinate 50,677 downwards.
GAAATAAATAATAAATCATTACCTAAAGACTAAGTGCTATTATTCTGAATGTGTACAGTGATAATAACTTGCTTTTATGGACTAGTAAAATCATGAGATCATAGGAATAAATTCAGATTAGCACATGTCGGAGGGTCACAGAAGACTAGATAAGGTGACATTCTGGCTTAATCTTCTAAAAATGCATTTTTGCATAGCAAAATCTGGTTTAGAAATATCGTATTAAAAATGGAATGTATTTCTTTCCAGATTATGGAAAGTCCTGGGAAAAACAACTGTAGCTGAAAAATAGTAATAATTTCAAATATGAATTGCTCATATTTTTCAATATAGCTCAGAAAACTCAAACATCGAAGAGTAGAATTAAACACTCGCAACAAGGCTATGAAAAGGGGAATGTTTCCTTTCTTTAAATTAAGTAAAGAATCAGTTAAGCTATCAGTCTTTAATTTACTACCAATTCTTCAGAAGAATATAAATTCAAAGATCTTTCCTCATTAGCGTACAGAATGCTTTCCTTCAAAAACTGTGTTGACATGGTGCAACACAGCCACACGATCACAAGCAGGACTTCGGTGTAAATTCCTTCAGGTATAAAAAGGTGACATGGTTAGGAGAGAAAGGAAATAACCTCATAAGGAGAGAAAGTACTGTTCAGCAAGGCAGCATTTTGGTCAGACATTCTTGTGCAAAACAGCTTCAGATCCGATGCTAAACCGACATTCTGGATTTAAAGAAATTACTGGGGTTTCAGCAAAGGACCACAGCCCTGTGAAGAAGGCTGCAATAGTGGTCTAACACTCAAAGTGATGTTGAAGGCACCCTGCCTCTCAGTCAGAGGGGAAGATTAAGAAGATGCCCTTCTACCCATTTGGGAGGTGGACAATCAGTAACTAGCCCACTGCAGCAATACCAAAGTGTGTATTGCTAACAAGGGGACTAAAAAGTCCTGTTTGTTTCTGAGTGGTCATCTGTTATAGCAATGAAGCACTGCTCCAGTGTATATATATACATATTTATAACCTCACTTATGCACCTGTAAGCCTGTCCACACTCGCAATTACATTCAGGGCAGGAGTTTAAACACTTCCTCAGCTCTCTGGAGTCAAATGATAAACTGGGTAGTCAGAATGAGATTTTGTTTTGTTCAGACACAGAAAAGTAGCAATCACTGCCCTCTGTTCTTCCCGCTTCCAGACATCTGGGACACTTACAGGCACATGCACGCAAATATTTTATTTATGACCAAGTCCATCACGGGACGTATTGCAGTAGCAAACTAGGATCTTTGGTCATGATCCAGTTGAGCTAAGAACAGTTCCAAACATGAACAAAATGGTCTCTTTCCCTGAAGACTTGCAGTTTAACTAAATGTATGTTTCTCATTAGGGTTCTGCTTGATAGTTTGATTTCCTTTTCTAGTTAAGGAACAAATCTTTGCTTGGCCATGTTTAATTAGTGAGAAATCAAGTTGTCATCTTAAAACACTACAACTTTTCTTGAATAAGGCACTGTATATGTTTTTCTGATATTGACATTTTGCCCCATCTATCAGATTTATAAAATTTCCATTCAACAAACAAGATGGAAACTAAGAATGTATTGATGATGGCATTTACTTTTTTGGGGGTTGTTTTTTTTTTTTCCCCAAAAATTTATCAGCAAACAACTAGTAACATTT
>WAAD01032549.1:37924-48579 GCA_013389945.1 Fregata magnificens | reverse complement strand
GATGCAATATGTGAGCTAAAAAACCAAAACCAGTATGTAGTGCAGAAAAAATGGAGACAGTACTACACAGAGATAAGAGAGAGAAGAAAAGAGACACATTATTCCAAGGCAAATACAAATGCCCCACATAAAAAGGTTATAAAAGCAAAAGAAAGAACAAACAACAACAACAAAAAAAACAAACCAGTGAAAACAACCACGGTCTATTCAGACATTCGAAAACTCAACAAAAGAAAGCTGGCATGGATTTACAATACAGTAAAATAATTTTTACTGCTTTGAAATAAGTATTTTTGCATCAACAGGAATACAAAATGTCAGAAGAAATGTATAAGANAACACACTGATCTGAAAATACTAAAAGAATGGATTATTACCCTGCATACAAACCAACAGGGAGAAAACAGTCAAATTCTTATTTCCTTTCATCCTCTTCCCCAATTTTATTCTGGAGAAAGGATAAAATAAAGAAGACCTAAATCAATTACATGGACATTTGATCACTTACATAAGAAACCACTCTGTTTTTCCAAGAAATTCAAGGGGTTCTGGAAAAATATGAGAAAAATAAAACAACAAAAAAAACCCCTAAGTGTGCCAAAAAAAAAAATATATCTCCAGGAGGAGATCATATGCAACTAACATTTACAGTTAATAAAACTGTGTTCCATTGGAACTGTATCGTAGTTCATAATAAGCACACAACAGTAGCTGTAAAAGAGATTTACAGAGTAGAATTACATCACTTAAAGGTTCTTGCTGAAAAACATTTTGGACACACTACTGATACAATCTGTAATGGCTGCAGTGGATCTCTCCTCCATATACGTAGCAAAGGTTTGTCTATGTTTAAGGAACAAAATAATCTATATGTTGCAATGACTAACTTTAAAAAACAAAACAGATTTTTTTTTTTCCAGAGAACATTCTTCCCCAATTAGAAAAATAGGGAAAGTGAAGTAAAAATATATCTGCTATTAATCAGTGCTTGCCAAATAAGGCAATTATCAAATACTTTATGACCCTTAGCAGAGCTTGCTTGAACAACAAAGATACATTAAATTTTCCTTTTGTTGTTTGATTTGAAGTTCAGCAATTATACAAGTAATTTAAGTCAAACTACAGAAATTTTTATAACAGTCAAGTCTGGTTTTTTCTTACATTATGTGCCACTAACGAAAATAGGAAATTCATGGCAACTATGAATGATGCTTGGACCAGGCTGTTAGTTTACTGGCTTGCAAATAACAGACTTATAAAATGCAATTTCCATATATATTTTTTTTTTCTCCGTATATTAATAGTGACCTAGCTAAGTTTTCAGAAAGAGCTTTAAAATTTGTCTCTAAAATAACAAATGGTAGCTAAATGATTTCAGGTATTAAAAATTGTCATGTATAATGGTGTGCTCCAATGCCACTTGCTTTCAACTGACACTCACTTTTACTTCATCATAAAGTGGATTAGGCCATTCTAATACACAATTAAGAAAGAATCCATTTCTAATTTTCCACCCAGAGTGCTACCAAAGATGGTAAAACATACTGTAGTTCAAAGGGCATAGATCTTTTCAGAAATGTTTACTTATCCAGTGATATAGAAATAATCAAAAAGTTATCTGTGATCTTCCAAGAAGTATCTCAAGAGAACCAGATACTCACAATAGTAATTACAGCATTTTGTAAACCTGGAAAGAAAAATCATCACCGAAAGCAGAGTAACAGTAAACGTTTAAAACTCAAGTTATTCCAGATGGACCTTTTCCTGTGTTATGCCATATTTCACCAAACATGAAGGATCGGCTTTCCAGTCTAGCTATGTTTATTTTGATCTAAACCTGCCCATGGAACTTTGGACTTCAAAAGAAAGAAGCATTCTCTCATAGGAAAAAAGGTGCCTAAATTCAAGATAAAAGTGAAATGGGAAAAGAGTTGTCGATGCATATTGCCAAGATGAACAGATATACAATATACAACTCTTACAGACATTAACTTCCACAAATATATTTACCAAAGATTTATTAAAACCCGCTCTAATAGATATATTCAGAGAGATAGAAAAAACACCTTTTACATACATTTATGCAAAACTGTATCACTGCATGTTTGCCAAACACCAACATTTTATATTTTTATATCATTTAAAATAAGAAAAGAATTTCATTGTCCAAAACGATGAATATGTAAATCTGCAAGAACTGCACTGAACATTCCCAGAAACAATAGACATGAACCAGTATGCACTTCTCTTTTGTTAAACCTTTAAGAGACACATCATTACCTACAGAAAGTTATCTTAAAGAGCTCTCCATTATCAGTCTCATTTTTCTGATTAAATTCTCTCCCCCAGCTTGTTGCAGTTTTAACCTTACTCCTGAAACACAGAAACAAAACTACGTTTAGGAAGTAGACACTCCGTTATTCGATAGTGCACAAGATCGGACACCCGGGGAAAGCTCCCAAATCGAATGCAAAGTTAAACAGAAAACTTAGCATATTTATACACTAGACTGTGTAGCTTGCTTACATGATACACTCATCACATTCAACTCTGCCTGTCTACCATATTTGCATACTGCTGGCGTTGCAAAACTATACTGGGCATGCGCGGGGGTCTCAGGTGGTCGTCGGTGGTTGTTTGGGTAAGCGACCCCTACTCATCTTGAGGCGAAGTTTACTTTAGGACATAGCTGTGGTTGTTACTCTTGCAGAAATGCTTTGTAGCTCAAGTCCTTGTAGCTGTTATCTTAAGATAAGTTTCTGTCTTTATACAAAGTTTGATCCTTGGTCCCACGAAGCTCCACAAGTATGTAAAGTTACAAAAATATCTACATAAGGCAATGTCCAAACACTGCCAGTATCAAGCTGATTTGGTTCATAGTTGTTTTCAGCCTCCTAAAACGGGCTACTCTAAAATAATATATTTACATTGAAAGTGGTGTGTTTAGTTTCTGGACTTAGCTTCGTATTGGTTTTGTGCTATTACCGAACCGGTGTTCGGTGTATATGTAAAGTAGCTGTATATATATATATAGCTATATATATATGTTGTACTAAATGATGCTTGACATACCATTCTTACTGCCCTGATATCACAAGAGTCGCAGATTGCAAGAATAACTGAAGTTGGAAGGTACCTGCAGAGGTCAACAATATGCAAGAAACTAATGGAGAACATGTGCACACAGACACACCTCAAGAAGCCAGAAAACCCCAAAGAAGTGATCATACTGGTGATGCCTGTGAATCTGAACCAGTATAAGCCTGCTTAAAATTTCTCAAAAGCACAAATTCTTCTTTGTTTAGAAATACAGCTAAGATGAAAGATTTTCAGTAGTAGCCAGCAATGATCAAAGTTTAAGGGGAAGACAGTCAGTTCATTAACTACCACTTCCAAAAAAGTAAACTCATATTTCTGCTCCTCAGAGAAGTTCACTAAAAAATTACAAGGATAAATGTGGGATGCCAAGGTACACATTCATGGAAAACCAGCAGAGGGAGAAATTCCTGATCCAAATATGAACACCTACTGAATATTTTCACCATGAGAGAGAGAGTACCTTGAACTCCACAAATGGAAAAGCACTGTACTGAAATTGTTTGCATGCATTTAAGAGATGTGTGCCAATTGAAAGGAAAAACACCTCTGTATATCACAACAACAGTAATAAAAAATAAAAAGTGGGCGCGGGGGGNGTATTGAGAAGAAGAGGGGGGGGGGGGGGGGGGGGGGGGAGGGAATGCCTTCACCAAAAAAGGAAAAAAAAGAATTTAATGATTCAGAGAGTAAATGAAGATTTTTTTTTTTTTTTTTTTAATCACAAAATGTCAACACATTAGGTGGAACGCATCTCACCAATTCTCTTGTCAAAAGAAGGCTGAAGACTCTCACCTATGACCAAATGTTTCCAGAACTTGACTGGGGAGGATAGGGGGGAGGAGAAGGAAAGCATGAGCACACATTCAATCCCCATCTCCTACTACACAGGGATAGAGATATAAATTTAGGCCATCACAGAGATGCAGTGGGAAACATTAGAGTTTTAAAAAGATGCTAAATGTCAATCCATTCAAGAAATTTATGGAAAATTTGATAATACTGAACTACCCCAACCAATCAGTCACGTTCAGGTCAAATTTCAATTATTGAGAGACCTTTATGTCAGGGGAAAATAATGCCCAGCATTGGTAGCATATGCCCTGTCAAAATAAATCACAAAAACTAGATATAGATGTATCCATCTGCACTTCTCAGGTCTGCAGTTAGAAATCTTTGCATGTACCTTACTCTACTTACACAGCTTAAGGAATGTCCCTAACTGTCTGACTACATTAGTTTTACTTGCTCTCTGGATATTTGACTGAAGATTACACAATTCTGTTATTCTGCAGAATCTTTTACTTCTCTCTAATGGAATGATGAAATCTTTTCTTCAGGTCCATAAGTAGACTATTTTTCAGACAGAGATATTTAGCCTCCCTTATAATACCATGTGCATAAACCTTAATGACAAGAAACTTTCTTGCTTTCTCTTCCTACTTGCCCCCAGGTCCTGCACAGTTTTATTTCTTGAATGAATGGGAAAAGATGCAGAGGTTTGGTGTGTACAACATTTAAATAACGTGTAATGTCATCAAATGTATAGAAGAATTACTACAGATACAGAGAGTTTTTTCTCATTTCAGCTTAGTGTTCAATGTGCTTTAACCAAAAGTATTAGAAACACACCCCAAGAAATACACAGTATCAGCATGTGACAACGCCTTGATTATCACATCTGGCTAAAGAGTACATGCTGCACATTGGAGGGATCGTAAAGAGAGGCAGATTATTTTTCTCCATAAAGGAAAGCAGCCTGCGGGTTGTGTCATATGCCAAAAAAGCCTACCTGACAAACAGCAGTCACAGGGCTGCTATGTCACTTTTCTCTGCGTCACGCCTTACACCACAGACACGAGAACTCCCATCCCCGCTCTCTTTAGGGGATCTTTTAATGGTGAAGCAGAGGTCCCCTGGCTGCAATACTTGCTTTTACTCTAATGTCAGCTGGTGAAGGAATGTGAAGCAGCAGCAACAGGGGAGAACGAGAGCTATAGCCTACGTGACTGACCTTTCGGGTAAGTGTTTGACAAGAGCCATCACGTTACTTAAGGGAAACACTGGTAGTGTTCTGGTATGAAAATGTACAAAGAGCTTCCACCATAAATGTCAATTAGAAAGTCACATCTGTCATATTTGTGTCCATTTTTACTCCCATTTGTAGATAAATTTAATGACTAGCATCAAAGAAAGGAAATACACTCATCACAAATTTTGCAGCAGAGAAAGGCTGCATTACAGAAAAAAAAAAGAACATATCCACTAGAATCATAACTACAATAAAGGAAATACTCAGGACATCACCTATTAAAATCTGAACATCCTTGATGCATAGCAAACAGCAATTGATCATCACAACATGCTGCTTCTCGGCAATGTTCAGTATTTCTGCCTGATGTTCATAAAAACTCCATCAACGATGCCCTGCAACATGTGATACTGTAAGGTTTCCCTCTAAAACTATTAGCTGAAATAATAGATGCAAAAGATCCAGAGAAAATTTGCAGAGGTGCAGAGTCCTCTGCAGTCCAAACTTTAACACTAAATAACAGAGACAGCAGAAACTTAGAGGAAACATATGCAATTGCTGCAGACATTACTTATCATCTCTTGCAGGCCAAGGTGCAAAATTACGTCTTAACGTTAACTGGTTTGGACAGTTCAGATCTAAAACCCTGTGCAACTGCATGCCACAGCCTAACTTTGGCTGCATTAAACAAAAAGACACTGAACAATCTGAATAAGTCAGGCTTGCACACCACAGTGCAGGAGTAGCTCCTTAAACATGTTAAAATGAAGATGCAGCTCACTTTCTTACCTGCTAAGAACTGCAAACATCATAGTTTGTTGGTGAAAGCTTCTCTCTGATGGGATTTTCCTACTTCATTAAATAGTCTTATTTACGTATGGTTTATCAAAACAAATTCCTACAAACAAGTCCAGCCCTGAGGAACAGTGCTGGAGGGGTCAGTCCTGTTCAGCAGTGAGTGTTACAATCTGTAGGAGAGCAGAGCTCCAGGCTAGTTCAAGTCTGCCCACATTTTCTCGGACTGAAGCCTGAAGGCTTCAGAAGTTTCTTCGCTACATCCCAGTTGATAGCCAAAGGTGGATGCCAACGGTGGGGATGTCTGAAGCATTACGTTTCTTTATTGTAATAAGAAATAACATGCTTGATTTTTGTTTGTCCAATATATCTTCTAATTGGGAAATACAAATCTTTTATAACCAAGATGGCGCTGATCAAAAGTTCTGGACTGGCCTTCCAAGGTATGAACTCTGTACTTTATATACGGATACTGGTTAGTCTTTTATTACTACTATGTGACAAAGCATGGAATATTCATAAGGAGTTCTTTAAGTAGGTGAAGAAAAATAAAATTCTATTTCAGCTTGACATGGATAGAGAATTGCATAGAAACTGTTTTTTCCGCTGGAGTGATCTGCTGTAGGAGTTAGCCATATGCTTTAAATGTGACTGACATGTCTCTGAATTTAATGTGTCACCTGCTGAGTTCAGGATCTGCTGTCTATCTCTCCATGTGTAAAAAATGAATTGCTTCAAAATGATTTATTACCAGAAAAATAGAATGTGAAAACAACAATGGAAACAGTGCTGTAAAGGCATCCTACATTTAAAAGCACTGTTTGATGAGTAATTTATTTCCCAGATATAATCAAACATTGTTATTGTGAAACTCTCAGCCTTGATAAAGCTATTGCACAGTCTAGTATCTGGCATCCTGATTCATTAAGAGCTAACGCCATTAAGAACATGGAGAAATGTAGCATTAACTCCATGGGTTCCGTTACAGCTTGTAACTGTGCAGAAAATACAGGGTTATAATTTCACTACCAATCTGTGGAATTAATCTCTTCGCTTTCATCTTTTGCACTTTTTCTTCCTCTCCTGTGAAGTATCTACAGAAGCATCTTTAATAAAGGATTTTCGTTTTCTATTTCTTTCAACAAATGGGTGGCTTGCTTTATAAATCTCATTTGTGTACATGCTAGCAAAGTCTTGATACATAGAACTATTTTCAAAATATCATGGGTTACCTTCCAAAAATGTTAAAAATATAATAGATTGATAGTAATGTTTAATATTTTTAATATTTTAGCCTTAGAAAGATTAACATAAATGTTAAAAATTTGTGATAAATACTGGAGGTAAAAGCTCCAACTCATCAAGAAGTTTAAGCATAAATATAATTGAGCATGTGCATAGCTTTAATACATGAACAGGACTACTATGCTTAAAAAAAAAATACATCACATTGCATATTGAATCACACTCATCTTCTAAAAGCAGCAACCCAGTAAACTTCCACAAAGTATATTTCATGTCCTTTAAAAGCAAAGCATAAGTGCTTACCTCACTTTCCAGACTGCATCCATGTCATCCACACCAATGTTACTTGCCAGAGCTATTCCTAGAGCACAAACAGAAGGTATTCAAATAAAACTACTGGCTTTGTTTCTTGTCAAGCATCTCACCAAAAACACTGTCATCAGTAATGAAAACAAGTGCTACATATCATTAGGTGTTCCTTGGCTGCCAACATAAACCAGTTTGGTTATTTTTTCTGAGGTCAAGCAGCTCTTTGATCACTAGGTTGTTAAATGACTCAAGCTTATAGCCAGCATTGCCACTGGACCCCCCACCTTTCCCTTCAGGTGCCTGCTGTCTCATATTTGGGATTATAATCTCTAAGATTAGCAAGATGTTGTTGGGCCTATAAGAAATCCTGTGAGTTACACACAAGCAAGTGGAAATGAGAATAAAGTGTTGAGTTGTTTGGGGTTCTTTTTTCTTCTAGTAATTACCAGTGCTTACTTTTCATTTTCTTCTAGTAATTACTAATGATGGGGCGACACAAGCACTTCCTCTGTGTAAGGCTGATTTTGCCTGAAATGGTTTTTTGCTGTTTGGTTTTACAAGAAACTGAAGTAGTGAACATGAATGACAGTGGTGGCTTGCCAAGTCATGGTAGGTTACTTTAAATATTGACAAGATCAAGCTTCTTGCCAGCACTTAAATTTATCCACATATATTTTTCCCTGTTTTGTGAACATTACCACACTATTCTACCTGCAGAGGAACTCTGACATTTTAACAGCTATTAGTCACAGAAACAAGACTGGGAACTGGGGAAGGAGAGGTAAGGGTCTACTTTCTGCAGTATTTCTCTCTTTTTTAAATATGTGCAGAGCTTAGGAGGGAGCCAGCTGCTGGGTTCTTTTTTGTTTGTTTGTTTGTGCTATTCATGAAACTAATAACTCCTGTGGATAAATAAGATGTTGCTTATGCCCCCAGTATTAGTTAGAGCTTCAAAGTGCAATTGGAATCCCTTTGCAATGCACGGCACATAGCAGTTGTCAAAGTTTACTCTAGAAGACTTCCAATACAGACAAATCTTGGAAAGAAAAATGCAAACAAGCCCAGAACAACAGACCAGTGAAGTGATTTGTCCAGTTATGCATAACGTTAATTGCAGACTTGACCATTCAGTGTTGAACTGAAAGTTTACTGGTTTTGCCGGACCTTAGGTACTACTGAGAGTAGTCTGCCCAGTGAGACTGTTCATAACCATGAGAGGTACGTTCCATTGCTTAGCAGAAGTATGTGCTTAAAGGTATAGCTGATTTACAACCACATTTCTACATGGCACAGAAAGGAAGTGCTCAGCATCAACAAGAACAGGTATTGGGCAACACACGTCTGATTTGCACGCAACTCCAAAGTTAACTTCAGGAACAAGCTGTTCATAGCTATACTGGGGGGGGGATTTTCCTTTCACTTTTATACCTTGAAGGAAACAGGCTGTTCCCAGTCTCTCCCTATTTGAGATTGCAAAGGAATTCCTTAGCAGTATGACAATGTGACATTTGCGATGCTGAATGTATTCTCTTAAAGGTACAAAGAAGTCTATTGTCATGTTTGCTAAAACATGAAACAAACTCATTGGATTTATGAATATTATTCTGTTCTTTTTATTATGCATAGGTCAGTACGTTGCTCTGAGAATAAAGAACACAGGCCACTGCAATCTGGTTTGGATGCGTGACCTGTTATTGCTCAATCCCTTTTCCCCTCCTACTTGAGTACTACAAAGAAGAAAGGTTACAGTTTGGGAACAGAGTTTTCTGCTTCTTGCACCCGGCTTCAGCTGCTGGCAGCGTAGACATGACACTCAGTGTAAATTCCTAAGCTTAATATTCAAAGGTAAATTTAACATGTAAAACCCAGGAAAGGTGAAGTTTGGGAGTGAATCTCACCTACTCTCATTAAAAAGGAGAGGCGCTGGAAAAAGTTCAGAGGATTTCTTTCCAAACAGAGTACTATACCTCTATTAAAAAAAAAAAAAAAGTGGCTTGGATCTCCAGTGAGCACTCCAGCATTGCATGCACACAGCAGCAGTGGCTATCTCATGCATATCACTAGCTCCACCACTGTAGACATATGGCAAAATGACTGACAGTAGGATCCATGCCACATTGGTTAGTGGCAACGTCTGTACACGTCATTGCTGAGTGACATGAAGTATGCATAGGCAGCTATCGACAGCACTATTGTACAATGCTTTTATAGCTGAGCTGCTTCCTCAAATACAGGAATTACAGGTTAAATACAGGATTTGAAATCAGGTTTTTAGCTTGGAAAGTATATGGTTGTTCCTTTTCCAGCTTCTGCTCTATGGGTAAGACTCCAGAGCCTGTGATTACAGTTACATTCTTGATAGTAATTGTACTTTTGCCATTTCCCTTCTTTGCTGCATTATATCCAGCTCTGAAGTCAAAACCTTTCATTTTGCTCTATTGTTTTTCAACCACTTCAACAAAAAGGAAATTAAAATTAGATCTATATTGCCCTCAGAGGAGACTTCAATGGTCTGGACAGACAAGTCTTTTGCTTACTGCTGAGAGGGGACAACATGCTATATCATGGGTATCAAAGCGCTGAAGTTTTAAAGGTCTGAAATAACTTCTGTGTTTGTTTTTAACTTCCATCACTAATCAGGTTGTATTAATGCAGCACTTTCAGCTCATGGAAAACTTGAAAATACATTGAATGTCACAGCAAGTTACTAGTAATCAATTTTATGGGTTTTAATAATTATCAACAGAGAAAAGTCCCAAATAAATCATAGAATCATAGAACCATTAAGGTTGGAAAAGACCTCTAAGATCACCAAGTCCAACCATCAACTAACACCACCATGACTCCTAAACTAGGCCCTGCAGTGCCATGTCCATACCTTTTTTGAACGCCTCCAGGGTTGACGACTCCACCACCTCTCTGAGCAGACTGTTCCAATGCCTAACCACTCTTTCGGTAAAGAAATTCTTCCTGATGTCCAGTCTAAACCTCCCCTGACGCAACTTAAGGCCATTCCCTCTCGTCCTATCGCTAGTTTCTTGGGAGAAGAGTCCAACACCGCTTCACTACAACCTCCTGTCAGGTAGTTGTAGAGAGCAATAAGGTCTCCCCTCAGCCTCCTCTTCTCCAGACTAAACAACCCCAGTTCCCTCAGCCACTCCTCATAAGAGTTGTTTTC
>WAAD01032549.1:23676-37891 GCA_013389945.1 Fregata magnificens | reverse complement strand
TTGCATGGGGTTGTTGTGACCCAAGTGCAGGACCCGGCACTTGGCCTTGTTAAACCTCATACAGTTGGCCTTGGCCCATCGATCCAGCCTATCCAGATCCCTCTGCAGGGCCTTCCTTCCCTCGAGCAGATCGACACTCCCGCCCAGCTTGGTGTCATCTGCAAACTTGCTGAGGGTGCACTCAATCCCCTCATCCAGATCATTGATGAAGACATTGAACAAAACCGGCCCCAGAACCGAGCCCTGGGGAACACCGCTCGTGATCGGCCACCAACTGGATTTCACTCCACTGACCACCACTCTCTGGGCTCGGCCATCCAGCCAGTTTCTTACCCAGCAAAGTATATGCCCATCCAAGCCGTGAGCTGCCAGCTTGTCCAGGAGAATGCCATGGGACACCATGTCAAAGGCCTTAAATGTATTATTACATGTACGTTTATCAGCATTAATCTTAGGAAGAACTGTAATGTCCAAGTCAGATGCAACTACTTCACAAGATCTCTAACATAAAATGATTTTAAACAACAATAAAGAAATTTTCTGCAGTTTTTTAAGAACAAGCTTTGTTAGATGTAAAAATGCAAAGATATACAGAACAGGTGGATAGGTAGACATCCATCCACCTACCCATCTATCGATGGCTAAACATACAGGTAGGTGTACTGCATAGGAAAATAACATTCACCGGAATGGAACAGTCAGATTCTGGGATTGCAACCAGATACGTGATGAGATGAAGAAAATTTTGTCTCCTAATATTCAAAAATGGGTACTTGAGCTAGAATAATTAGAACTATGTATTTTCAAGGCATACAAGCAAAAAAAGGGGTTTCCCACCTTTGCTTTGTGAAAAGGCTGCCAGCTTAACTATTAATGCATTTTTGAGAAAGGGAAGAGAAAAAGTGCATAAAATTACCTCTTGCATCTCCTTGACAGTGTGCTCAACCCCAGTGCCCATTCCGTCTTCCTTGTTGGGGGAAGTTGTCTCAGTTCCGTGTGTCAGGGAGCAGCCAGAGCAGCACTGCTCCCTAAGGGGAAGGGAGCCTGGGGCAGAGGGCATCCCACACCTGGCAGGGCAGGGGCCGCTCTGGCCAGGGTGCATCCCACAGTACCCAAGCAAGGCAAGCAGTGCAGCCCTGGAGGTGGTGGCCAGGTCCAACCAAGAGTCCAGACCATAAGGCAGTATCATGGTGGTGAGGCAGGTCTGCAGTCAAGATGGGAAGTCAGCCCACAGGATGAGCTCTGGCTGAAGAGGTGGACTAGCACTCACAGAGCAGCTCAGGAAGGGACCAACAACCCCAGGCTGAACTTAAGGAAAGCTCAGGGGACCGTGGGTGTGGGAAGACCCAGGTGAGGTTGGTCAGGGCCATTAAGGCTTATTAGTGCACTCAAGACCTCAACTCAGGGCTTCACTGGGTAGAAAAGCTGTATGCCTTTAAAGCACTGGCCTTGCCAGTGTTACACTGATATGAAGTATGAGATGATATGATTTGGTGTGTTCTATTACTGTGGGGGAGACCCTACATAAACTATAGAACATGTTCACTCCTTTTCTAAAAAGGACTTCTTTTTCTGCCGAAGGGGAATGAGAAGAACTGTACAGATCAATTTTTGCCACAGTGGCCGCAGATAACTTGTGGGTGGTATTTTGGCAAAAGAAAACATGTTTCGTTAGAGACGCAAAATATGGTGCTCTATTACATCTACCCACCCAATGATGGAGGCTAGAGATGGAAAAATGTATTAACTCTTTTATTCCACATTTGGATATAAAATCATGGAGATAGTAAGCCATAAGGTACCATGTTAATACATTTCACATAGTCCTGTAGGGTGATTTTGTATATTTTCTAGAAAAAAGATGGAGAACATACCATTCTTTGACCAGTGAATAAGGAAATATCAAAGCTGAAATTATTGGAGAAGTCCTAACATTTGAATAATAAAAGAAATTCTCTTTTAGTTTTAGCAATATTAACCATTCACACTAACCCAGTTATTTTTAACTATTTTTTTCAAGGAGGAACAAGAAATTTCCTGTGTTTCTTTACAAAAGTAAACTGCATTAATGCTGTATCACATAAATACTCTCACAAATTAATCGGAGACTAAACACATGAAACCAATAAATTAAAAAAATTGTGAGATATTTATCGATAAATGGAAATAACAGTAATACTTCAAGATTACATGCTTTTATATGTAGTTTAATAGGCTTAAGATTTCTAATAAATGTTGTGAAGTCTAATCATTATAACCATGCCAGATGCTGGATTGTACAGGCAAAGGTTGGTTTGAATGTGCTGTCATGTTAGACATACTTGCCAATATTAAACAGACTGTGACTACTATCTGTACATTTGTCTCTCTCTAGGGCATTTTTAAGAATTTTTTAATTAGCTTTTGTTTCCAAGCAGTGCTTTCATTTTTCTTGATAAAGCTTTTGTTTTTCCAGGTTTTATTGAATTCAGATTAGGTTCCACATTTCCTATAGTCATTACAATAAGAATATGAAGCTTTTAATAATATGTGAAAACTAGCAATGACAAGTATCTTACAGCGTTTTCAAATCCGGTTAAGAATGAGATAGTTTAATGGTTACTTTCTTTTATTGTTTTAATTTTGGCACTATCTTGTAGAAACAGTGTTTCTCATTAGAAAAATCGAATAATATAAATCTATGAAAAATGAATGAGAGGTTGAGCCGTCATGACAGAAAGCATACGCTGTAACATAGGTGCTAATCTTAACCCAGTTACTCTACTTTTCATGGTCAAGGTAGAAGGCACTTGTCTGAGAGTTGTGTTTGTTTATCCTTTGCTGTATTTGTCTCTGTTTGGGGGTAAATATAGATACGCTAGGTTAAGACAAAAATAAGCATATTCCATATGCTGCCAAGAGGATGTTAATCGAGGTATGGCCAGAATATGGTTTAGCATGATTTCTACCTTCTCTGCACCCCGAGAGCCTATTGTGATTCTCTGAGCCTACTGTGTAAGCTTTGCAAGTCTAGACACCCTTGAGACTCAGTCTGCCAGTCTGTACCTATTTTCTGTATTTCTTATAGTCAGTTTTTCCAATTGAGTCCGATTAGGGCAACAAATTCAGTGACATAGGTTTTAACCTATTGTTTTGTACTAGCAGTCAGATTTAAGTCAGCTGTTACAAACCAACATGATTTTCAACAAATTAAAGTAACCAAGCAATAGTCATTTGCCTTTACAGATATTAATAGTGGGTTTACCAAGCAACAATATTCACTATTACCTTATAAAAAATGATGTTTATTAATGGTGTCTCATCGCCTCTCACAGCAGGGTTCCTCATCTTATTTTGCCATAATGACTGAGCCAGCATCAGATTTTAAGAACGAATGTTATCATTATTCACTACAGTACTCCACCGAAGCTTCACTAGAAAGCAATAAAGAACAAAATGTATATTTTAAAGACCCTCATTTTCCTCTAAATGCTTGAATTAAGTTGCAGACTGTGGTGTTCTGAGAATTGAGTTATGTCCTAAAGCAATGCTGCTGAAGTGCATCATGCCTGGAAATTGGGCTCTGATTAGGCTGTGAGTTTTCTAATACAGGCTTCTGATTTTCTGCTACTGTAGCTGCTGCTGGATTTTGCATTCTGGCATGGGGATTCTTTCTGTCACCTGAGAGAATGATGAATAGTTGTCTGAGTAGCTCCAAGCACATACTTATTTCCTCTTCAATAAGAACAACAGTCAATATCATTTAGGCACAGGAAAGCATCACTACAACACAACAAATCCAAGGAATGCTTTCTTTTTTACTGCTGATTCTAGCTACTAAATTGTAGCTCTTTCACAAGCTTATTTGCATTGCTGCTGTGCTCCAACGAACAGATATTGCTAAAAAAAGGATGGGCCTTCAAACGCCCTAACATAATAAAGCATGAATTCAAAAAGGTGCACGGTACATAAAGTACCTGTGAAACTGCAGCAGTCCTAAAACTTACGATTCTTTCACTCCAGTTTGAATCTCATTTTAATGACAACAACCTCAAAGTCATACCAACAGAATTCAGTGCATGCAAGAAACATTATGAGACTTGGTTAAAAGCTGTTTAAGTTTTTTGTACTGAAAAAAAGTCAGTTTATTGGAACTGAGAAGTTTGCAGATCTCAGCCCTTTTGATAAATTTCATGACTTTAAACTTCTATTTGTCTAGAGAAAGACTTTTAAACTGGTAAACCATACTGGTTTTACATTTTCAAGATGAAAACCTGGAAGGATAGTTAATTGGACATGGACATTCTTGAGAGAGAATGAAATGAGAAGGAAAAAGTTTGACATTAAAATGAAATACCTTGCAATGGCCTAAATGAAACATTTTTATTTTCAGCTTACAGAAACCTGTGAGATGTTTAATGACTTCTTTTGTTGATAGCCCACAGTATGCTACAAGAAAAAAAAAAAAAAACCTTAACATTTCTTGAAGACTCCACATCACTAAATGGGTGTTACTTAGAAATGTGCTTACAGACTTGCATCATATTGGCAAGGTTCACTGTGTTCTTTAATCACAACACATTAGTAAAGCTTTCTTGCTAGTCACCTAAGTCCTGATCCCACGGTCACTGAAGTCTAGGAAAGATCCCATGGCTGAAGGGATTAAAGAAACCCAGAATACTGTATAGAGTATTCTGGAGCCTGAAGTTATGGTGTAGCTTTGTATAATATAGCGGTAAGCGTGTGTCTGCTCTTAAATTACGTATTGTGCTAACCAGACTTACTTTCTAAATAGCGATGCAGTTACACTACAAGTAAGTTCAATACTGTGAGTATCAAGCAAAAATAAAGCTCAATAACCAGCTTCAAGCTTTGTCTTTTTCTGACCATTTTGGGGTGGGAGTCACTACCCAATGTCTCACAGGATTTAATGGTTCATGATTGGGCATACTGTTGATAAATTGGTAAAAAAACATCATTTTCATCACTGCAGCCAACAAAGTGTAGGGTATGACATGGAGAGCAATTGCCCTCCATGTAGCCACAGCCTATGAAAGCTCTGTGCTGCTCAGTATCTCCTTGCATGATGCACAAGCATTTCACCACCTTTGCCCACCTAGAATGAAGACAAGTATCTATTGCTTTCATCCAGTGCAACATTTATATTTGCAAAAAAAAGAAGTTTTAAAATGATGCTACATCCAGATTAGGGCCATAGAATGGCATGGTGTGCAGAATGGAAATTAGACACAAAAAACTGTGTGTAGGAGCCCCCTCATCCCATACAAGAGTAATACGCACCCCTAGTCTCTGCAGTCTCTGATATTCAAGCCATGCCCCAGGTAGGGATAGCTTTAGACCACATTTCCTCTGCCTACAATCCCCTCCCTGATTTTTAGAGCAGGGCAGCTCTGCCTGGGCTGGGCTGAGCCGACATGGCACAGCAGCGCAGTAACAGCATCCTTTTGTGCACTCTAGCAATAAACAGATAAACATGCAAAAAGACCAAGAGACTTACAAAGCTGCCAAAACCTACTTTCAGGGCTCTGCCTCCTGTGCAGAACTGGGTAATAACTAGGGCCAAGTGAATAACGTATATATTTTCTGTTAATATTGATTTGAATTTTTAAATGAACCCACTCTGGCTGTTGTTGCACCTGTGTAGCTGTCACTGGAGCCAGTGCACTCTCAACCAAAGGGAGAAGACAAAAAGATGAACTCTCTCTAGCCCTCCATCATTAAGATGAGACTGCTTGGAAACTAAGTTGTTTTTCACAGCAACTCCATGTCCCTTGTACACTAAAAATTCCCTATATTTTCGCTGGTCACTGATATTCCATTATCAGAACATTGTTATACCACTGCCATTTACATCTCGATATTTAGCAGTTTGTAACAATATTAGCTACTGAATATCTAATTAGCAACTAAACATGTGTCTCAGATGCTTTTTCAAACAACAACAAAAAAAAGAAAGGGACCTGCGGAAAGGGACCTGAGGGTCTTGGTGGACAGGAAGCTTAATATGAGTGAACAGTGTGCTGCTGCATCTAAGAAAGCCAATAGGATGCTGGGTTGCATCAAAAAGGGTATCACCAGCAGAGATAGAGAAGTCATTGTCCCACTCTGCTCAGCGCTTGTCAGGCCACACCTGGAGTACTGTGTGCAGTTCTGGTCCCCGCTATTCAAAAAAGATGCGGACAGGCTGGAGGGGGTCCAGAGAAGGGCCACCAAGATGCTCAAGGGTCTGGGAAGCCTGCCATGTGAGGATAGGCTGAGGGAACTGGGTTTGCTCGGCCTTGAGAAAAGGAGGCTTAGAGGTGATCTCATCACCATGTATCAGTACTTGAAGGGAAGTTACCAAGAAGATGGGGACTCCCTTTTTACAAGGAGTCACATGGAGAGGACAAGGGGCAATGGGTATAAGTGACTCTTAGGGAGATTCCGATCAGACACGAGAGGGAAATTTTTCACAATGAGAACAGTCAACCATTGGAATAATCTCCCCAGGGAAGTGGTCGACTCTGCTACACTGGATACTTCTAAGACTCAGCTGGACAGGGTGCTGGGCCATCTCGTCTAGACTGTGCTCTTGCCTAGAAAGGTTGGACCAGATGATCCCTGAGGTCCCTTCCAACCTGGTGTTCTATGATTCTATGAAATGGAAGAAAGGATCACATGCCTGACTTACATCCTCATTTTAAAAAAGGTTTATTGGTAAGCTAATTAGCATGACTTCCAAGTTGGGAGTCAGCATCCCTACAATTTGGGATCCAGCATCCCTACAATTGGCGATCTAAGGGAAGACGGCACTCTGTAGCTATAAGTCAGTACAGAGCAGCTGAGAAACAGAGCCCTTCAGCAGGGGTGCGGGAAGTGGCTTCTGAGCATCTGGGAACCTACAGGCTGCACGCTGCCAAAACAACACTCGTTTGTCAAGACACATTCATCTTCTCCTTTCCCATTCTCTTGCACAGCCAAGCAGTTTGCTGGATGCTGTACCAAGAGATGCAAGCAGCAGAGTCGAAGCACTGTGTCGTGCATACTCCTTGCTTTTCCTCCCAGAAGGCTGCCGGAGTCCTGGGTACAGTGGGAGGGCGATGAAGCCCAACTCCAGCTCTCCCAGGCATCAGGCACTGCTGCTCCCCCTTACACAACTGATAGCCAGGAAGTGAGAAAGACCCTGTTTCTTCACAAGCACACTGCACTGCTGGCTAAAGGCCAGGCAGATCTCAGCAGGGCAAGTGTTTCTTTTTTAGGTCTAATCTTTTCAGGCTTTTTTTCTTTTCTGTTGGAAAGCTCTCCTGCATGCATATCTAGTGCAGCATTTCAAAAGCTGTCTGCTAGAAGAAAATATGCTCTTGACATGAAGCAAACTTTACAGTACCCTTTGATATGTCAAATTATATCAGTGAATATCAACAATATTCTCCAAAACACAGCATGTTTTTAATACTTAAAGTTCTTGGCAGAAGTGTGCCAAAGTTGCTATGAACAACTTGCTAAAAAATAAAATAATTAAAAGAAGGAGTTTTGCGGATGTTTTTCCAGGTCTGTCAAGTTTCCTGGCAAATTATCTGTGTATGTGAGTTGTTAGGTTACTGAAAGTAAAACGTACTCAGCAAACCTAAATCAGTAAGTCATGTAAAAGACAAAACAATTGTTTTCTTTTAGGACAGAAGAAAATAAAAGTCTTATTTAATTTCTCCTCCCAGTGGAACCTGGATTGGTTGGGAAGCTGAGCTGGTACAGATACACTGAATTACCTCAATATTAAGCCCAGGCAGATTGCCATGATTTGATGAGTTTCTCTTAGAGAGCCGACCTGTAAAAAATGATGTCATGGTATCCACTATTCAGTGCCAGGATTTGTATTAACATTGATTCACCCTTGATGCTGGACAAAGTACTCACAAATACTGAGTTCCTCATGACGACTTTCTCAAGGGTTTATTACTTGTGGCTTGACTGGCTGCCACCAAATGATCCCTCATTTGATCATTCTATTTATTATGAAATGATTGACAAGATGGAAAGCAGAAAAATGGCAGCCTTGTTCACCTATTTCCACTTCAACCACAATGGTCAATATGCTCTGTCAAAAGGCAGTGGTGGCAGTGACAAGTCAATTGAGCTATTTTTAAATTTTTAGACAACACCTACTTAGTTTAAGATGAAAGGGAGTCTGTGTCCCTCAGATTTCCTATTTTTTTTTTCTTATAATGAATACATTTGCACTGGAAAGATTAATGGATTATGTTTTGACACATAATGAAAAGAAGTCTCACAGTACAAAAGTATGGAGCTCATCAAGCAACAGTAAAATTTAATTAGTGAGATGTCTAAAATGTAGAACTTTAATTTGTATTTAAAAAAAAAAATCCAAAAAATCCCAGTACCTAGCAAGCCCTTAAAAAAGTGCATATGACTTAGCTGTTTTTCAATGCAGTGAATTAGAAGACTGTTTCAAACTCATGGGTTGAGCTGCTTCACAGACAACGTTCATTAACTACAGTCCACTATAAGTTGGAAAAACTGAAGTGTATCTATCTCCTTCAGACAAGTCTCAGTGCAACAGAGCCTAAAGCCCATCCTCCCATATGACACAGACCTGATGATAACCTGCCTTTCAGTCTTCCTACACATACAAATAGGATGTAAATCACTAAGAAACCAAAAAAGATTTTTTTTTTTTTTTAATGCACTCTACAACAGTGTATATTCATATTTCCATGGCTGGATGTTTCTAATAATTGCACTTCTACAAGTTGCTAAGAATGGCACCATACCCCAGTTAACATTTGCAGAGCAGTTCTTTAGAAAAGAGCACACAAAACATATTTGAGTGTCTGCTACAGTGATTCACTGGAGCTGGAATATCTCTCTAATGGTGCTTGTTAGAAAGAACCTTTTTTGGATCTGTTTCAGAAAGTGGTGTGCTAGTGGTTCAACAGGTAGTTAAATGAACACTTTTGTTCCACCTCTAGATAGATTCATAAAAGGAATAAATTACTATCAACCTTTCTCTTCCAGGCAGCAGTACCCCTACTCACATCTCACACTTAGGACAAAAGTGAAGACTGATGCTTGCTATTCCTTTTCTGTAATTAGTTTCTTGTACTAATGGTACAGAATAAATAGAATAAACTTATTCCAGATCTTCCTCCCTATGTGTCAGGAACACATGCAGAATCCTTTTCTTTGATGTCCAGGGACTTGTTAGACATCTGCATGACACTCAACTTCAGTTAAAGAAACAACTTGCTTAAAGCAACGCTCTTAAAATTGACCTCTGTTGTGTTTGTGAGGTACTGAGCGGGCTGGCTTTTTGTAGGAGAGTCAATTGTTTTTAATATAATGTAGACACAGGGGAAGAAACTGCTTATAAAAGTGTTAGCAGGGAGCTACAGTGTTTGAATTGACATGCATTAATAGTTCAAGTTAACCACGATAAAATATTCTGTGGTTACTATTTAATGCATGGAAAGGTTGAAAGTCCTTTTCATGTGAAACCTGTTGTAGCCTACATCAAAACTTAGCGAGAAAGATCAAGGGTCTGATAAAAGCCTGAAGAGCTGTTAGCTGAAGCTTTAATAAAGATCTGCCTCCTGATCTTATTGTCCTGTAAATAGTGTTCATCACAGTATGGCCTTTTACTTGGCAGGATAAGCAATGATCTTCTACATTACTTGCAAGGGCTTTTTATTTATAGACATCTCTGACTATTAACATCTAAAACCATCAGGCACTGTGTCATATTCTTCATAATGCATGTATAAAACAAACAGGCCCACTGTTCAGGGAAAAGCCAGTGTGTGGTATCTGCACAAGGGTTTCCAAAAATAAGTGGCATTACTAAAATGAATTAAAAATGCAATTACTGTCTCTGTAGACATATTTGGCAACGTCTGTATAAATGGAGAAAAACTGTAACAAGCCATGAAAGCTGTAAGTTAAGTACAGAAAAGAGACAAAATGGGAGACTGGATGCTGTATAATGGGCAAAAGAAAAACCCAAGGGATGATTTATTTTAACAGCTGTGTTTTGTAAGTAAGTGCTATGGAGCAAGCTGTACTTACTGTAGATAGCCCTGAAGGACCTTAGGCCTTTCTGTGGAGGCCTGTCATTTCTTGTCTTTCTTGTCCCCTTTTTTATTGGCAAGGCTGGTTTCCATTTTAAAACCTAGATTCAAATAGTTCAGTTCTCCCAAATATCAGGTACAAACTGCACCACTGGATAAAACCAGCAACAACAACAGCAACAACAAATACAGGCAAGTAGCAAGCTGACAACAGTATTATGCAAAGGAACAAAATTTTTCAGTAATAAATCCAGTCAGCAAAAAGGTCTGTAGCTGTACTGTTTGAACTCTGATTATTAATTGTTGATGAAGTGTGCATATTCCAAACATAAGAATCAGATTTGTTCACATATGACACCCAGAATAAGAGATACATGGGCGTCTCACAGACAATGACAAATAGAGCAAACCCAGTGGGTAGTCAGTCAGCTAGTTCATATGTTTCTCAACTTCCCCTCCGTACACCCTGGACTGCACTTGCATATGACCCTCTCTGTTAGCAAACCACAGATTATATTCCCCAGCACAAATTTAGCCAGCTCTGACTAGCACTTCCTTGGAGGTGTCCCAAGCCCTGGCAATTAGGCTTGTCCAGGGGCCCATCGCAGCAGGGAGTTTGCATGAAGCCACTCAGTATTGCAGGCTAAGACAGTTTACTAGACCTGAACTACTCCACCTTGGTTGGCTTCAGTGCCTGGAAACATTCTCATGGATATTAAGTTTACATTAATGTGTAGCCCAGGGGCTTGTTTTGTGGCACTGTGAAATTCCACACAGGCAAGAAAGCAAAAAAAAGGAGCCACGAAAAAATTAGCCTAATATTTATTTGCTTGTAAGTGAAAATCACTGTGGTGACACTGCAGTAAGATGATTAAGTCTGACGTTGTGTCTTCTCCTAAATTCTGGTCACTTTGTAAAAACAGTGCCTATGTCTTCGCTACACACTGAAGCAAGAAGGGGAAGCAGCACAAGGAGCTTTTTGTGACCCACCTCAAGTCTGAAAGGGACTTCAGTAACTCTCCCACAAATTAAAAAATAAAAGTGCACTGGGCTTCTCCATCCCTGCTTCAGCACAGATGCCTAACGCTCCACAGATGAGAGCTCTCCTATTGCAGCTCTCCAGCAGGCATAACATGATGTGAGCTCCCTTCGAATAGAAAAGAGCTGCCAGAAGTTTCGATAAATAAGACTTATTTCAACATCCCAAAATTTCTTGAATGGAGTTTCTAGTCTATATGTGAAACTTCTTGTAGACCAAACATCAGCAAAGCAAATTAGGCAGGAATGTAAAAAGAAAATAAACAATAGCTCTCTTTGGTAAACCCATGTTTTATCATCCTGTGGTACTTACCTGAAGCCTAGTCACTTCAGAAATCTAACACTTTGCACATTACCCAGCCTCCCTATTCTGTACGATAGCCAGGGCATTAAAATCCTACTGAGGCAATGCTTGACTTCAGCCCAGCACAAACACACACTGCACATGGAAGGTGTTCTTATTACTAAAGAGCTATAGGTCATGTCATTGTCATCACCCTATTTCAGCACTGTTCATTTAAGCAGAGATGTGTTCACTCTCCTTGCTTCCTTTCATCTCCTCTTTCTGATGCACAGGAGACCGCCTGATGCAAGATTTTTTATTTCTTTTTTTCTTTTCGGATAAATTCGAAACACCTTCCAAGTAGGTTCCTACACTTCAATTAATTCAAGTTCAGTTGATAACTGCATTGGAGCTCAGCTAGTCTGAAAATATTGCTTAGTCATGCATATACTTTGTTTCTGATCTCTGCTCAGGCTGAAGTCTTTTTCTTCAGAGGACTCACATAGATATAGACCAATGATTTGAGTAGGTCTGGGTCAGTCCCCTGATGAATGCAAACAGTAGTGTACTCCACTTACCTCAAGCGATTCTCTCTAATAGTTAAAACTACCCCAATGTTGTCATAAAGTGGTCATTGATTTGTGATCTAAACTCATCTCCCAGTGCCCAAAACACCACTTATTTCTTCATGTCTTCCACTCCTCAGATTCACAATTGCTTTGCTCGCACAGTACCTCCTTCTAAGGGAGCACACAGAGTGGGTTACCAGTTGGATGTCTACTGCAGTGACTACACAAAGTATAACGCAGTGATGAAAGCTGTAATTAATGTAACAGTGAAGGAAGAAAAAAAAAGACATGAAAGTGCCTTCAAGTCATTGAAACTGGCATTTCTGTCAATGCCTACCTGTTCATCTGCTTATTATCAGGTTGGGGAAAATTCTGGACAAAAGATAAAGCTTAATCTCTTCATACACCCTCTCATAGGAATGGAAGCAGTAATATGTGTTATTTTAGGTATTAATTAAATGGAATGAAATAGTTAAAACCAGATGAAAATCACAGGACAACGGGTAAATTACAATGTCACTTGCATCAGTTTACTTACTGAATCTTACACAGCAGCACTGAATTCTGAGTAGCAATCCACAAGCAGATTTGAATAAACTTGTAGCCAAAATACTGAGACACAAAACTGTTAGCAGTATAAGACAACATTTATTCATCTCTCATCTATGAAATCCATTCCTTGTTCTAACAGATAAGGTCTTGGATAATTTTATTTTGAAGAAAAGTGACTTATCAGTGAATAAATCCTTCATCCTCTTTTTACTGGTTTCAGTCGCAGCTGCTATCACATCTGACCCCTGGAACCCTTTCTGTACCTACAGCAGAATGCTACCTTAAATTGGATATCATGAGATTACAGAATTATAGCTTTTGTGAATCAACTTTAAATTGTTTTTTTTTTTTCCAGAGCTAAGCAGATCTAAGGCAAAAAAATACACAAACTCACAATGTTCGTAAACAACGACCCTGAAACCAGCAGGAGTTAGTGTTTAAGCAGTGCTATAGTCCCTCATTCCTGTAACTTTAACACTGAGATGACAGCAAGAAATTTTACATATAGCCAACAGTGATATTATATTACTACACTCCAAAGAATATGGCAAATACGAGGAAGACCATTCAGGGCGACGCTAACAACTTCTGCCAAAGCTCACAAGCAGCCCAGGAAGTGTCCCTAGGGCTAAAGAAGGTGGAAAAGGCTTTTGATGATTTCCCAGCTCTTTGATGTTAAGCCACACAGAACTGGATGTGTGTGTTCTCCTCTTTAATGTTACCCGGGAGAAGTGTTTTTCCTACTAACTTTCAGGGCAGTTCCTGAGACCATCTTGTGTGGCACTTTCCCAAATAAAAATTAAAATCAAAGGAATGACAATGTCAGTAATAAGAGAGCACTGAAGACAAAATCCAGAAATCTGTACACATGCTGGGGAATATACTGTTCAGAGAGCGATTTCATTGGAGAAAGAAAATCCATGTAAGCCCTTGTCAAGTGAGGTGCAATCACAGTGCTGATCAGAGGGGAGATGTCATTGTGTTAGGTGGTCAGTCCTGCCCAGGGCAGACACAGAGAGAGTGTATAAAATCACGGCAATATAGTGATGAGCCAGACTGCAACATGTTTAGACTCTCTCCTGCCCAATACCAAAAATAAGACAAGGATTGCCGTTAAGCCCAGAACTTCTCAGTTATAATCTTTTCTCTGCCCATACTGTCCTATTTTGTTACCCTGGCTTCCAGCTTCAGCAGGCTTACATGATCTTGTTCATTGTGTGTCTGCGCTCACGCATGCCTGTCTGCGTTTGCGGGCGTGTTTCTAACTCACAGACCAATTTCAGCTCAGTAGGACAGAACATGAAAGGTCTCAGGGATAAATGAAGTTTAAATACCATAGGCAGCTTCATGGAGATGGATGGTCACTGTCCTGCCAGGGGGAAGAACAACAGCCTGACCTTGAGCCCACTGGCCATTAAGGATCCCAAAATAGGAGGTGCGTGCCCAACCCCCTTACTACACGAAGTTTACTTATTTATGAACCATACCTGCAAAATAAAACCAGGCTTTCTTGGTTCCAGTCTCCTCTAAGTATCTTGTTCATGCTGTGTTCTTTTACTCCATGGAGTAATCCTGAAAAAGGCCTGATGTCTACTGCTGCTTAGTATGAGGGACTGCATCTCAGGCTCAAAAGTGCAAACCGTGAACACTTACAAGAACAAGGTTTTGGGCTTTAGGGAACTATTAAAGTTTGATAAATCTCTGTCAAGGTA
>WAAD01032549.1:3735-23612 GCA_013389945.1 Fregata magnificens | reverse complement strand
AATTTCTTTTGTACATGATTGTTGCCTTCATACACTTGCCTCAGAGCAAAAACAACTTGCCTTTCATTAAGGATTAACAAGTCCTGGCCCCACCGAAAATCCTCACAAAATATCCTGTGATTGCAATTTCATCCAATGAATCTGAAGCATACTATCCATGTGCAAAAAATGTTTCCATTTTCCCACAAATGTAACCACTCTTGCTTCATAAGTAAATAATATAAGGTTGTAGGGAAAAAAAAAAAAACCCACAAAAAACCCCGATTAAGGTTTTTAATTCTGAACTGTGGATTATTTGATGTTGAAGACAAATTATGGTTCTTCAGGTTTAGATGACAACTATAATGCTACTGGATAATAATGAATTTCTTTCTGTTTGAACCAGATAAAATATGAAATAAAAGCTAGCTTCAAAACAGTCAGTATAACGAGATGATCTAGCAAAAAACACCTCTCTCTTCAGACCAATTTTTTCTACTGATGAAAGTTTATTGTCAACTTACATGCTATACTTTGAAAGGATAATCTTGTTTTCAGAGAGATGGAGTATGTTCTAGACCTAGTTACAACACTGGGGGTTATGGCTCATGCTTGTCGCATCTGAAAACCCAGCTTTGACAAAAGGACAAATAGAGGCAAGTAAATGAGTCAGATCCTATGCAATCTACACTTTCAGAGAGGGGAAAGCAAGATTAAATTTAGTAGACCATTTTTACTCTCAGAATCTGTGATGCTAAGTAACTTACTGCACCCTAACAGTTTTCCTTGCTCACCTATTGCCTAAGTGTTTGAGTTCTTATCGCAGTGCAGCTGGGGTAGCTCCTAACGGCAGTGTGCAAGATGGTATAACAACTACCATGCTTTAAATGAGGATTAATTTAGGATGTAACCTCTTCTCTAGATTACATACAAGTCTGTTGGCCACATTTCAAGGTGATATGCAAAGGGACACAGGTTATGGAAAAAGCAGTTACAGGGCTATATATTAAAATTAGTAAGACTGTGTATTATCCCTGTGATAGACTGAAAAGATACGAGACCATGTGACAGCTCTCACGAACTGTACTCTTCTAAAGTGCAGTGGTACCCTAAATAAATATATTCAAATTCACAGACAAGTATGTCGTCAGTGAAATTTTCCAGGATTTTTCAGAGCTGGCAATAAGTTTGCTCATCAAGGATATTCTTACTCACTCCCTCTCTCAGGCCACTGTAACTATTGCAGTGAACAATATAGACAGGTTACTGTGCTTTTCACTGGAGTGGTAGCATTGCTAAAGATAAGACATTTGATTTCCAAAACCACACAAGAGTTCTTAATATCAAGTGGTTGGAATGACTAGGCCAGGTGCCAGACTGGGATCTTTGGAGATTTATGTCTTTTCCTCGCCCACAGACAGCAAGAGCTTATGCAGCCGTCCCCTCGCAATGACCCACTCATTTGTCTCACCAGTTGTGGCCAAGAGGCTTCCTCCAAGAGGGAGAATATAGTTCATACTCAATTCACAATTGACAGTGGCCCTCTCAGATGTTCTGATGAACAAGAGCACTTGTCGTGATCGTGGCTCTTGATTAAAAGCAATTCAGCAATAAGAACAAAGCTGACAGCACTAATTTGTTTCATACAAGCCAGCCTGAAGCTTATCTTCAATTTCTGCCATGCCGGGCCAGATTTAAACTGGCAACAAACCAATAAATGCCTACACTTTAAAATGCCTAAGCCACCCAACTTTATACTGAAGAACACATTTTTATTTGTCTGCAATTATTTATTTTTAAAAAAGGGAAACTACGTATTCTGAAATGCTGTTCTTCCTCCCCTTGATCTATTTTCTACTTTCTGACAGCACAATACCTCTAAAGCAGCTCAGATAGGAAATGAAAAAAGTAAATGGCTTAGGCATTANTCTGTGTGTACTGGGTAACAGATGCCATAAAGGAACTTGAGAACGCAAGCAAAGCAATTATCAGGTGAAAGGAAAAAAAGAATCTCTTTCCTCTACTATAAAAACCAAAATGACACTCGCAGAATCAGTTGGTACTAGTGGAATCAGTCAAGGTGTCCTCTAACGTTTGTCTTCATTCTCAAGCTTGCACATGTAGTGCCTGCAAAAGAGCCTGAAATTTCAAGAAAATTAACTCATTTTGTTTCATTCAAGAAAGCTGTTTTCCCTAAGGCTGTACTGAATCCTTTCGCTCTCCCTTCCCCCTGCTCCATCATCTAGGTAGCCACTAGTTCCCTGGCTTATTCTCTGCTGTGCGCATGAGATCCCCTACCCTTACTCCAAAACTAATCACAAACAGCAAGTTACTCCTAACAATCTCCCAGTCCATTAAGGTCATTCCTGATGTCATTAAGATAGCGCTTCTTTTATTACTTCCCTCAAAGCATCAGTTCTGATAAAGACAGAGCCAAAGGAGGCAGCAAGTGATTCCTCCCGTTCACATTAGCAGCGATTGGCATAGGAACAGAATTAGACTCAGGGCATAGCTGCCTGGCCTGGAATGCTGCAAATAGGAAAAGAGGCTTTTTTCCCTCCTGGCCGCAGCACTGCCTGAACCTCAATGGTGTAATTCATCAGGGGAAAAAAAAAAAACCACAAACAAACCCACAAATGCTAAAAATATTCCTCTTCAAACCAAAGAAAATTAACATGAAACATTAGTAACTTTATCTGTGCAAAGAAATTAAGTCTGATCACTCAATTAAAAATAAATCAGATAACACACTCCAAACTGATTCCAATGAATTAGTACTCAGGAGTTTCCAATTAATTGCTGCCAGCCAGCCAGAAAACATGTCTTCTGTAGTGTTAATATTTGTTCAAAAAGAAAATTACACTTCCAAGAAAAACATTTCTTGTGTCTTTAGCACTCTTATCGGAAGTGTCTTATTACACAAGGTTAAAACAACTGGCATTTTGCACTGCAGAGACAGATCAGATGAGTGAGAGAAGTTGTGGGAGAAGAGGAAAGTGAAAAAGCTGTCTCCTTATCTTGGTATTAAACCATAAAAAGCAAGTGAAACTTTAATCATGTCATCTTTCAAAAAAAATACGGGGTGGGGGGTAATCTTTAAGAGGTGCACATGATTTTTTCTCGTAATAGAGATTACATGATCCGCTTGGATGGACAGAAAAACAACACAGAATTTCACCAAACTTCAACAAATATAGCTATACTCCACAAACACCGTTATATTTGTCTACGGCATCATTTGCTCAAGACAGTAGCATTCACGTTGCCCCTTTGCAGAAGAAATGGGAATGCTGAATAACATGGCCATAGAGGAGATACACGGTCTATGGCGCCTGAAGGTAGGTGTAGAGCTGCATCTAAGATGTAGGCGGAATTAGCACACAGCACAGCTGAGTTCTGTGTGCAGCAAATACGGGTGCCTCATTGCTGAGGTCCATTCAACAAATAGTCAGCGAGGACCCTTCCTAGTTAGAAGAAAAGGCCTGATCAAAAGTGGAGGCAAAAACCAGGGAGGAAAAATCTTAATCATTGTGGGATAGCTATGAAACCAGCTACTAAAAAGAACAGCCTGCCTCTATGGCAACACATTTTTAAGTGCTCAGATCCACCTTTGTACTGACTGTCCCGGCAAGAAAAGAATTCCTCTGGCAGAGCTAAACAAAATAATTTCTATTCTTTCTTTCATGATAACAATACATTACACTGTTATGGTGCTTTATTCTGTCCATAAAATGTGTTGCAACATTAGCTAATTCAAAAGCTTGTCCATTGTCGCACAGCCACCTCCTACAGCAAGGTGGCTGGAATGTGTTAAAGGGATAATCTCTTAGCAGTGCTAGTTCTTGTATCCCCAAGTATATCCTCACTGTATAATCAAAATATGCAATACAATTGTCATATAAAATACTTACATACCCAGGCACACTATAGAAAATGTATATCATATAATAGTTGTCTATTTTATAACTGCTATACTTCACCCCTGGCCCAGTGACAAATACATGCCTTTTACATGTACCCATTCTTCTTAATCTACAAATTCAGAATAGGCAAGTTGTTTTTACCAGACATGCTCCTTACCTTGCAAACATATATATTTCATACAAAGAGGCACTGTGATATTTGTGATAAACATTGGGTGCAAATGCAAACCATCCTGCACTGCACATGTGTGCAAGCAACATTTTCATCAAATACCTGTTTGCACAAATGAAGCCCTGTGGAAAGGGTTCATGCATGGTGCATTTGTGATTTAAGCTCAACCTATACCCCAAGTCTCTAAGTACAGGCAAATATCCCCAGGGTGAACAAAAGAGTATCTGAACACAGTAATTGCAAAATGATTCTGGAACTTGAGGGAAAGGTTCTGGATTTCCCTCCCATCAATTCCTGGTGCCATTATCTTCACCCAGAGGAGCTAGGCACAGATTTGACAGGTGGCCACAGGTACTTTGTAACTTAACTGCTACTGCAAAGTGAACGTCCCAGTCTCTACAGTCATTCAAAGCCACCAGTCTGGGCGCAAGAAAGGTTCCACAATTTCTCCTTCTCCTCACACGCTCAGCCATCAATGCAAGTTAGTCATTCTATTCAAAGCCAGAGTTTTTCCATGTTCAACAGTAACGTTTCAACACATCTAGGACCCATCCACATCTACGCTTCATCAGCAAGCTACAGAAGCAGAGGAAAAACATCTCTGCATTATCAAGGAATAATTCTTTGAAATAAATTGAAATAATTTTAAATTTTGGAAAAAACCAAACATTTACAAAAATCTGCAAATATTT
Organism: Fregata magnificens; assembly: GCA_013389945.1. NCBI lineage: Eukaryota > Metazoa > Chordata > Aves > Suliformes > Fregatidae > Fregata > Fregata magnificens. Next base: position 18,846 of record WAAD01032549.1, on the reverse strand, counting down.
GAAAACACATGGTGTTGACAGAAGATTGCTTTATGTATTTCAGTTGCTTATTTTATTCAATGAAGAATTCCAGTCAATTAAAGAAAAGCCTAAGAAACCTCACCCATCTCATAAACAATCACAGATGAAAAAAAGCTTGAAAGCAAATCTCTTATTTCTTATGCATCGTCACATGCAGGTCCAGTTGCAGACAGTGGAATGCAATTCTAGAGGGTTTTTTTGTTGTCTTCTGTAGCATTTATTGTTAATAATGTTGGAAAGGGCTACTTGGATTTTAGTTATGACATTTTAGATTTTCAATAAAGCATTTGATAGGCACGTTTAGTCATGAAGTCATTGTAAACTTGCAAGTTGTTAGCTGAGAATTAAACACATGAGAAATGTTTCCTTATGCAATTGGACAAGTCTCCTTTCTTAAAGATTTTGAATGTATTTTCTCCGTTCTCGTTTTGAAATCTGGCATACCAGCTTTTACCCTTGTTATCTCTAGGACTATAGCACTCAAGGCATCATATAACATCCAGTGAAAATTGTTAGCTTTGGCCAGACTATTATGTCTATACACATACTTTGCAAGACACTAAAGTGGATCTTATCAGTTAGTAAAGCAAGAACCCTGGAGGCTCAATATTACTAGGAATGGATTTGCAAATGTTTAAGGATGCAGGGCTCAAAGCCGGATCCTTAAGAATCGAAGACAGATGTTCTCCTACCTAAAAGCCAACAGAGAGACCAAATTACTGACAGATGATATTCTTGAAAGCCATAGTAAATAAGTGACAACTGTTCACCAGGAGTGCAGCAACCAGAGGAAATAGGTTAACCAGTTTGCACATCAGTCGGTCTTAAAAGTACTATCTATTAATTCTTGTGATTAAATTCAAATACTTCTCAGTGGAGATAACACTATTGAACACCTAATTTCTACACTGAAAATTTCCTAAAATGCTTTTGGAAATCTACACATTTTGTTTGAAAAGGCCATCTGTAATGCAGAGCAGTGAGGCAACCATGCCTGTGGCTTGTGAAAAGCAGCTGAACAAAGAAGTGCTTCTTCATATACTCAGGTGCTTTCCATAAAAAGATTTCTTAAGAAGAAAAGTCAAATGCAACTTCAGCTGAATTTTGCATAAACATAACACTTCTAGTATTTTGCTTGGTATGAGAAGTGTCTTCTGGAGAGGAAAAAAAGTTCTCACTTAACTGCTTATTAGTTGTGAGGAAATCTGAAAAGGTCAGAACCTCAGCCACGATTATTGGCTGTCTGGCCAGGCGTGTTGATGCTGCAGGCTGCCGGCTGCATTGCGCTCCCAGATAGAGATAAAGCCAGTTACTGAGCTCATTCGGACATCAAAAACAATCTAGCCAGAGCAACAAAGACCTCAGCATGATCTCATTTACTCGGTCTGCCTTTGTTTCTAATATGTGTTTGATGTTTTTTACAGTATTCAAAGGAGCACCACAATAATGAGAAAATAATATCCCATAGCCTTTTTTCTCCTCATGCTGACATTTTAAAGAACACACTGATAATATGACATTATAATTACAGAACCATTAGGCCCAGTTCTGAAGTTCTTACTTGGTTTCTGGTCAGGAAAACAGAGCAATTTCTAAGGTCTGAAGCGTAATGAGTTCAATTCAGCACTTTTTTTTTTTTTTAAATAAAATATGCTGAACACAAAAACAAGAACAGCAAAAGGTTGTGTTGCAAAAGGCTGGCACAAAACTTGAATCCTCTCTCCAGGAATATATATTAAAACATATGCAAAAGCACATGCAAGTCACTTAGTTATTCAAGAATCTTTGCTGTTTATTTGACTCATCTGGAAACAATAACGAGGGGAAACTTGGTAGAAAACAATGCTTTCTTTCTGCTCGTTCTTTCCACATAACCCTTCTGCCAAAAGAACAGGTGCTGCTGCTCTCCTGGGTGCTGCTGAAAAGCCGGGCTCTGCAGAAATACTCCTTCCCAGAAAGGAGCAGCTGAGCCTTGACTAAGAAAACGGCTATCTGGCAGGAAGCCCTCCAAAACCAGGGATATGAATATGGATAATTTTAAAGGATAAAAAGGTAAAAAACATATGCTGGTATAGCCTGTGGTGAAACCCTTGGATTTAAATGTATGCTTTAGTTACAACAATAATGCAGCTGGGTGTAAGGGCTACGCCTGTGTATATGCTCAGCACACTCAGTCATCAGTAGGGCAGTAATGATTGCTCCCCAGCCCATTTCTGCCCAGGTGAGATTCTTGATGGATAGATAAAGGATCCCTGCAAGGCAGTCCTGGCCTCACATAGACATCATCGTCAGCTGATATTGGCTATCAGGAAAATTTCTTTACCGAAAGAGTGGTTAATCATTGGAACAGGCTGCCCAGAGAGGTGGTGGAGTCGTCATCCCTGGAGGCGTTCAAAAAAGGTATAGACGTGGCACTCCAGGGCCTAGTTTAGGAGTCATGGTGGTGGTAGTTGACGGTTGGACTTGATGATCTTAGAGGTCTTTTCCAACCTTAATGATTCTATGATTCTATGACTGACAGGATCTCCCTGATGGAGAACTCTGGTTCCTGCTCTATATTATACTCAGATGTATTTATTACTGGACAGGACACTTTTTGTAGATGCCTAAGATATATTTTCATACCATAATATGTTTCCATAACATACGTTTTGTACATAGTTTGAGATAGTCAATAGACCACAGAGTGGTCATGTAGGACCATGGGTAGCTGAATTACAATAATTCACTGGACAACAGTCCCAATAAATCAGTTTCCTTAACTAACAGTCTGTGCATGGGTATCTGTGCAGCATGCCAGTACAGAAAAGAAACAAGCTCAGTCAGGTTATGACCCAGATAGTGTATGATATGGAATAGCAGGAGTTTTCCTAGTAGGAAGAGGAAGGTTGTTCAGCAGTTTGAGCTTTAGCTCAAGGCTTAGGAGACTTAGGTTTAATTCCCTGCTCCAGCTATTTCCTTCCTATGGGGCTTCTGGAAATTTTCAAGATAATAAACCTCTAAGTACCTTTAGTATTGGACCCTTAGTTTTCCTGTAACTCAATTCTTCATTTGTACATTGAGGATTATAGTACTTCCTTATCTCACGGGAGCGTTATGAAGGGCAAGTGCACTGAAGATGGTTAGGTGCTCAGGTGTTGCAATGGTGAAAGCCATGTAAACACCTGGCTCATAATTTTGTTGATGTGGTGCCTGGCTGTGCGACTAGAACAAATCCCTCCACCTCTTAGCACCTCATTTCTTCTTCAGAATTGGGAGAATATTTTTCTATTCCCTTTCAAAAGTATATTAAAGCAGCATTCATTCATGCCAAAAGGTGATGAGAAAAATAATGATGAGCAGCTTCTGAAAGACTATAAGTAAACAAAACATACTCTTGTAAACAGGATCTGTGATAGCTTTACTATGAAAGGAGACTGTAGACAGCTAGGGGAAATAAAACCTGAACTAAAACCCAAAGGAATTAATGGATTTATATTTTAGGTTCCTTGACATCATGCAGATAAAGAAATAAGGCAGTTTAAGAAAAAGATAAGACCTAAGCTGCTCAGGATAAGATTGAGATCTTCTGCACATGCAGAAGAACAGAACTTTAGGAACCTGGGGAAATCCTGGCCCTAACATTTTGGGTGTTTTAGGTATCTGAAATATTTTAATCATAAACCTTGGCCCCTCAGTTCCTCTTGAATCAAACTCTATACTCTTCAATATGTCTGCAGATCTTTAAGTCTCTTTACACTTTGACTTCTACAATCCAAGACTTACAAAAGTATTTAGACATTTAGAAATTGCAGGGAAATTATCACAGGATTTTCAAATGCTTGTAAGAAGATAAAGTGCTAAATCCTACTTGAATCTGCATTTACTTTCTAGTCAATACCTGACCACATAGTTGCATAGCTCAGTGCCCTAAAAATCAGATCTTCTGCCATGTAGGTGCATTAGAAAATTTTACCCAAATCATATTGCTATGATTTATCTTGTGCCCCCCTTATGAATAGCAGATGAGGAACTACTGAGAGAATTTCATACAATGTGAGTCATCTGGAAGTACTTTGGTATGGGTTTTACTAGAGCTTAAATAATTGAAGCTTATTACTTGTGACTTGTCAATTATTTGTGTAACAGTGGTAATGCAAAGCTATACATTATCCAAAATGAAATACTTATATCAAAAGGAAAATGGAAACCCACAGCTTTTTTATATTTCCGTTTGAGTCACGGTGGTTGATCTACTTTATTAGAGAAAACTGTAGATTATATCTGTTACATCAGGTAGAACTTCCACCAACCCATCACATCTTCACTTGAAAGTCACCTGACTGCTGTGTTAAAATGTAAAAATCCTTAAAAAAAAATGTAAAGCAATAGCTATTAGTCTTGATACATCTGATGCATCACTGTGCCAGCCGCTTTCCATTAATAGATGATCTTAAAGAGATGATATAAAATGTTACATGGATGAGAAAAGCTTGGTACGCTGTCCAAAAGAAATTGCTGATTTGGGAACTTAATTCCCTCCACACTGGAAGGACAGTAGAAAGATTATTGATGCCGTTAAATCAAACTCTATGTTAATGATCTGTGTGAGACCAACGTGAGGGTCAAGCCTGTCATTTCTGCAAATTTAAGTTTCCTTTTAACTAGATCTATCTTTACAGAAAGTGGAGCATCCATTCCATTATCAAGCTGCTGTAAGATGCTTACGGTTGATGTGTTTGGCAAGCAAAATGTGGAGCTGAGAGATTCAGTCACAGATTGTTTTTATGACAACTTTTTCACATTCATTTCCTACTTAATCAGTGGAAGCATGTATTACTGAGCAGTAACTATGTTCAGCGTGGCTGGGAGAATCACCTATGAAGTCTTTTGCTGAATGATATTCTAGGTCAAAGTAAAGAAACCATGAGGCGTCATCATTATAATTGAAATGTTTCAGTTCAGATATACTTATTGTCAAACTAAAGACCAAGATCAGGAAGCAAAAATAAAAATACTTATTATTCAAATGTGCAAATCTATCAGTTAAATGCACAGATCGCTGTCTAGTTAGATACTGTTATTTTGCTGTTTTGCAGATGAATGTGTAAATGAGTTCCTTTTCTTGTGGACAAATCTCAGTGATTCTGCACCTTGGAGGTAGAGATCATTACCTGTTTTCTCAGTATTGACTCATAAAAGCCAATAGCTGAGAAGTATCACATTTTCTATTATCATGTACTGTTTTTCTTTCTTTATATAATCCATGCATGGGTTCAAATTGACGTTTTTAACATCACCTCAGAATTGAGAATAAGCTTAAACCAATATATTTTTCAGAATGTTCCCAAATGTCTAGTTATTAATACTCTTTATATGCATATTTGACTTTGTGAAGTGAAATCATATCTTCCTGGAATCTATCCAGGATGTTTGCCAAGGACTGTATGTATATCAAGGACAGCATATCTCACAAGAAGTGCATTTGGTAGCTAAGAGCCCTCAGAAACAATGTTTAGATTCTAAGTGAATTCTAAGTTTATCTTAAGACAAAAATCTGCCCACAGGCTTAGCCCACCAATCACTGCCACACAAGTTAAAAAGAGAAGAGGAAAATGTATTTATTTTTGGAATTCATATTGATTTTCATGCAACGTATGGGATTTTCTGCTATACAAAGCCAAAATGACAAAATTCAGCAACACATATGTCATAAATCAAGAGAAACAATCAGTGATCTCCAAAATGGCTTTGAAATCACCAGAATGGATAGAAGGCTATTTTCTAGTCTTGGACATTGCCATACATCAGGAATTTCAATTTAGCTAAAAATTGTCCTGTAATATTCATGTTCTATTTGGGACATTCCCAAAAGAAATTGATATATTCTTTCTTTTTCTCTTTATAAGCATAAGCACAGAATCAAAGAATGTGAAAACAGAAAATACCAACCAGTTTATACATTCATGCCCATCTCAGTCATGTTAGATTGATCGTTTGTTGGTGTACTGGTCCAGTGTGGTTTTAAAACTCAAACAACATGTTTTACAGCTGAAATTCTGAGGTCTGCTCTGAGATATCCACTTACCACATAACGTTCAGGGGACATTTTCTATCTTAAGGGGAAATATTTGGTAAGCATAGTACTTTAAAACTTTAAGCTTACAGTAGTTGTTTCTAATAAGTATCTCATAATCTCCAGTATATGAATAATATTTTGACACTATGTTGTACTAATGTTGTAGCCCCATGAGTCTTCAATAGTTTTTAATACAAACCAGTAGGCCTCAGACAATTAAAAGGGTAAGGAAAAGTCACTGGGGTACTCATTGAAAGTATTTTATTGGAGACAGTCCATAGCTTTCCACCCCTTTAGAACTTGCATCATTTCAGCTATTCATCAAATAATTTCACTGAGGAATTTTATTGTCATTCACAGAATCAGAATCACAGAATGGTAGGGGTTGGAAGGGACCTCTGGAGATCAGCTTGTCCAACCCCCCTGCTTGAGCAGGTACACCTACAGCAGGGTGCACAGGACTGCATCCAGGCAGATTTTGAGTATTTCCAGAGAAGGAGACTCCACAACCTCTCTGGGCAGCCTGTTCCAGTGCTCTGTCACCCTCACAGTAAAGACGTTTTTTCTCATGTTCAGGTGGAACTTCCTGTGTTCCAATTTGTGCCCATTGCCCCTTGTCCTGTCATCAGGCACCACTGAGAAGAGCCTGGCCCCATCCTCTTGACACCCACCCTTTAGATATTTATAAGCATTGACAAGATCCCCCCTCAGTCTTCTCTTCTCCAGGCTGAACAGACCCAGGTCTCTCAGCCTTTCCTCATAAGAGAGGTGCTCCAGTCCCCCCATCACCTTTGTGGCTCCCCGCTGGACTTGCTCCAGCAGTTCCCTGTCCTTGAACTGGGGAGCACAGAACTGGACACTCACTACGGTGGAGTAGAGGGGGAGGATAACCTCCCTCGACCTGCTGGCCACACTCCTTTTGATGCACCCCGGGATTCCTCACAGCCTCTTGAGTCCTTCCTTCATGTCTCAAACAGTCATTGGCAAAGACATTTGATAATCAAGGGCCAAATTCTTCAGTGGTTTTCAGCCAGCTCTTTGTGCATTGCTAACTTCACTGTAAAGACTGCTAATGTGGACAGTTTTTATAAACTAACTGAACACACTGGATTAAATGCATGTATGCAAACCCCATACGTGTATAATAATGTATAATGAGTGTTATGAGATATAATTAATGGGCAAACTGCAAACGTAAGCAATGGCACACTGAGGTTGTAATGCAGAGACAGAAACTGCCATTTAAACATTTAGTATCTACTATCACTTGCAGTAACTTTTTCTTAGGAAGGTTTTGGATTTGGACTGTTTCATTCACATGTATTTCCTTTGATAATAACAAGATATGGCTGAAATTATTAACATGTTCTATTCTGAAAAAAAAAAAAAAAGCTGTCTTTCTGTTATATCAGGAACTTTATTTTCTCTCAGTTTTCCGGTTACTTCCCAAGAATAAAACCCCAGGGCCATTTTTCAGAAGGTCTGAACACTTAAAACTCCCACCGACTTCAGCTACAATTCTGTTTTGAACACTTCTAAAAGCCAGGCCTGCAGCACCATGGTTCTTGCTCTGTATGAAATACACACAGGGATTTCTAATGTTCACACAAAAATCTCTGATTTTACAGTGTCAGTCTAAAGATTCACGTATGAAATCTGTTTATTATAATATTTCCTGTCTCTGAAAGATGAGACCATGATGCCCACATTTGAATCTCTCACTCCAAGCAGTTTACGAGTTTCATGTCAGAGGTGGAGATAATTACACTAGGTTTAGAGATAAAACACTAAATAGAAAAAAATTAATCATAAGCACTTAATAGCACTGATGCAATTAAAAAAGCCTTCTATTCAGGTGCAATAATATAAGCAATTGCACTCAGCTTCTGGGGTTTGGAAAATGCTCATCAGAACATTTTCCCTTTTGTTCTTTGAAGCATACTCACTCACTTAACCTATTAATTTTCTGCCTATTTCCAGAAAGCAGTTAAATATCACATGTAACTTTCAATTGCCTCATTGCAATGCATGGTAGTATTTACAGGACATCTGAAGAGGTATCTGCGTTAGAGAGTGAGGACACAGATGTGGGGGGAAAAAAACCAAGAGAAGACAGAGCTGTTCTATGTAAATTGAATCCACCTGTTGGTGTCTTACAGAAACAATTAAACTAAACAACGTAAAGAAAAATATCTCTAGGGAAATACTTCTCTCCTGGAAAACTGCTTGAGCATAAAGGACTGCTCTTTCTTCCCCTGCTCTTTCCTTCCCCAGACTCAAGTTGCCTATTAAACTAATAGAGCTATAAAATAAAGTGATTGTGCTTGAACAGGTTGTGTGTGTTTAAGGCTGTGGACTGCAGAGTACACGCTGCCATCACGCCGCACTGAATCTGCCGCCACATGGAAGAGTTCGGCATGCTCCCCTCTTCCCTATTTCTCCAACATGACGTATTGTTCTAGAGAGAGGCTGTCCAACTCTGACAGTGGAAAAGGCATAATTACACAAAGAAGTAATTAGATTAGGACGCTTACCACAAAATGATAGTTTTTAAAGGCAAGACAATGAAAAGTGCAGGGAAAAATTATTTGAATCAATATAATGGTTTTTAAAATTTAATAAACTGGCACCTCTTTGAACAGTTGAGCCATTATATTCATTCCTTTTTCCATTGCTTGCACATCTAGATTACCCAGAAGCCCACGCTGCCTTTATTTTTGGCAGCAATGCTAAACCAATCAGGTATTTGTTACTTTAAGAGGCTTACATTTTGTCTCGGCTATGATTACACTCTATCATACTGTATCACATGTTTGTGGTGCTGCTTCCCTCTTGGCAAGCTGAGGATGCTGCCATTTAGATAGTTCCTAATAAGTAGTAAACCTCCTAAACCTTTTTATTCCCTGCTTGACAATTTACATGAAATTACCATGTAGTAGTTCTGTAATGCAGTTTTTAAACCTATTTTAATACAAATTAGGGTTATTACCTAATACCTAGACATGCTCAACTTAAATAGTATTATTCAGATTAGAGATTTGATTGTCGTGTTTATTATCTACCTTTCATTACTAGGCTTGCATATATTTTCATTTGACCTTTTTTGTTTGTTTCTGGACTTAAAGGGAAAATATGACCTTTATGTGTATGGCTTTTATTATCATTAATAATGCCTTTGTGGTGAGCTATTATAAAGTATTCACTCACGTGAATCTCACTGTGGAAGTGGCACCCTCTTTCTTTAGCACACTAGCAAATTTCACCTTTACTTACTAAAACAAATATTATATAACAAGGTAATAACTGCAGCACACTGTTTGCTTTGGATGTTTCACTCTGTTTGGTCAGTTACCCATTTTTATGTGCAACTGCGTTTTCTTCCTCACATTCAGAAGCATGATGCTGACCTCACTGAAATTTTCAATGACATTTAGAAAAATGATAAACATGGTTTTCAGTGGAATAACAAACAGCCTGGAAAAATTTCTATCTAACAGAACTAACATGTAGGTCCTCAGCCACTTGACATTGTCTCTTTAGCAACTAATCTTTTTGATAGAGGGTCTCAAAACTGTATAATTACTCCAGTTAATGGATAAATTGTCCTCATTAAGAATCATGATTTCTAGCATGAAAGCCAGCTAAATAGAAACATGAAGTCTAGGCTTATTGGCTTTGACACAGAACAATCATTACAATTTCACCGTATAGTCATCAGAACGGCTCTCCCTACAAGGATCTCTTACAGCAGTGATTTCTGGAAGGTTGAATTGCGTGCCTCCAGAGCAGTAAAAGAGATGAAACAGTCGTGCATCTATTGGTTCCACATTCCAAAGTATTTTTTTAGGGTCCTAAACATTTCCTGCACTTGCAATTAATCTGAGATGGTGTTATCTGAGAAAAGAAGTTCTGCCCAAGGATGATTAATATGTAAAGCCGTGTATCTCTACAGTTTAATAGTTTTATGTGAGATTTATAGTGCAATGCAAGTCAAAATTCAGCATGTGATTTTCCTCTGCGAACCTCTGCTGTTACAGAATCCTGGTTAACTCCTTATAAGACCAAGTGGTAAACAATCCCTTTACAATCCCTTCTGGAACATTTCTGTAAAGGACATCTCATCATATTAAGCCAACTTGGCAGAGGCATAGATATTGTTGAGCATTTATTAAAGTGCCTCCTACATTGCTATAGCTGTGCAAAAGCTAATTAGAATGGAAGCCAATGCATATAGCCTTATAAATAAAATAAAGTCTTGCAGTAGAGACCTGCTGCCTTTGCACATAATCAGAGAGATCATCTATACAGCAGATGGCTACTTAGCCAGTTGGCTAAGGGTTACAGTACATTTACATTTGTAAAAATGGCTGAGAGTTTGTTAAAATCCTTTCAAGTAACTGATTTTCCATGATGTCCTTGCCCAATAACATAACTTTAAAGACAGTTTATTGGCTAATTGAAAAGATCAAAAAGGAAATCAAACTGGCTAATTAAGGGGCTGTTGTAATAACACCTTTTTATCTGTTTCCATTTAATATTCCTTGATCTTTACTATCCTGAAAAAATAATGACACTTCACTGAACATAAAGCTTAACTGCACTGCTGCTCTGGATAATCTTCCAGACATTTAACAGCTTTTTAGCCATATGGACAATGCATATACAGTTAGAAAACAGCTTTTATCCAGATACATATGAATTTACAGGGAAATAAAAGGGAAATATGTATCTTGGGAAGTTAAGGGCAAGCATCTGTCAATCCTAGAAAATACGTAATTGCTTATTTGTAAACCAGGTATATTGGAAGTTATCTTCAAATAGTAACAGTAAAAAATAACAGTAAACATAAATTCATGCATTCATATTCTCTCTATATATAAACACACACAGAGTACAGGAAGGTTGTGGATATCTCTATAATTAACTGGCTTCAGCAGTGCCGTTAAAAGGGACTCTATCTTTTGATATGCATGAAAATTACAATGTATCCTTCCCAAAATTACCACACCGATTCATTAGGAAATGAATTTGTACAGAATGAATCACAAATCTGGTAATTCTTTTAGGAATTACAATTAATTAAAATTTATTAATTTAAGATACTTAACACTCAATGCCAGACTAATCTTAGTAACAATAACATTGAAGCTTCAGGCTTCTGATATAGTTAAAATAGAGAAAAGTTATAGATAGGCTACATTACAATTTTTCAGAGTTAAGGTCATTTTTACTTCCATTCTTTCTTATTCATTGTAACAAAAAGTTATTTATTCACTGCACTCTGAAGGATAAATAGTCGACTCCAAATCATGCTGTGAAGAACAGCCTCTTTTAAAGTGATCGTCATTCTTCCTCAGTGGGACTGAAACCAAAGCTGAGCTCCACTTCTGGCCACTCCAAGAAAGACTAGGTGGCAGCCTCCACACCCTCACAGCTCAGGAGACCACTGTGCTCCCTACGTGTATCTTGGTTAGGATTAAATTCACGCTGTGCTTTCAGCTCAGGAGCACACCTAAATTAAACCCAAGACTGCACAGAAAAAAACTTACAAGATATACATAATGTGTCTCCTAGTTATCTCCACTTCTGAACATGGTGGGCACACACGTAGGTGCAATTCCTTGGCCTGAAAGTACAGTGTATATCTTAAATTGCTTTGTAGTACCGTATTGTGGCAAATGTGCAGCATGTAAGATGATTGTGATTTCTTTCTGGGAAGGTCCTGGAGTTGTGCGCAGCAGCGTACTGTGCTGTAGGTAGACTGTCATCCTCGTCAGATGCTGGGGTAAGTTATGTGGATGCACAGCATGTAGACACCACACTACACTTTAGATTGCTCTTGGCCTGTGCTCCACTGAACAGTACAGATACAGCTTTTGACAACACAAGGCACCGCTGATTGATTACTCTGAGAGAAGTCCTTTCTTGTGCAAAGAACCATTTTTGAGATGATAACTGCAAAAATGGACCATTCATTTCAAATCTATGATTTCTGAATAGCTATCCACTGAACCTTATTATCATGTCTGGCGTGGAGGAGGGGGAGAGGACAGTGTACATACACTTGCAAAAATGCATGAAGCAGGTGAGAAAAGGAGAAGAGTGTTTGCACAGGAAATTCAGGGATGCAAGAAACTGTGTATTTGTGGAGATATGGTTGCACAGGTATATGTTCGGGTATACAAATTAAAGAAAGCCAGAAGGGGCAAAAGGCAGGAGCATTTTAAAGCACAGGAGAAAGTGAAAATCTAGCCTGGCAAAATGCAGGATTTCTCAATCTGGTTAAAACGGGTAGTTTGCACTGGCAGCTTTGTCCAGGGATAACAAAATTAGAATGTATTGATGAATCCACAATGCTAAAAAGTTGATGAAAGATTGATACTTCTTATTTCAAATTACTGAAAATATCGGTGGTCACATTGTGTTTAGTTTTCCATGTTATTTCATGCTTAGGGATACTGTTTTTCACCTAGGAAGAACCAAAGAAACTCCCCCCAAGAAACTGTGCTAAAGGGAAAGGTGGGGTGAATGTACCTGTCTTTGATATGAAGTAAAATACACTACTGGGATGTTCTAAGTGTTCTTAAACATGCATTATGACTCCAAAAATTAATCATTAAGACGAGGCTTAGTAGCACTCCAAACAGATCAAGTTAGAAATGTGCTGTAAAGGTTCTGAAATGACTTGGTACTATAATAAATTCTTCATATGAGGAATAATGAAGAATTTGTGATTCTTCACAAATGAATGATGAAATTCTTCCCTAATGGAACCGTACAGAAGCAACATTTGCATATTACTTTTTGATGAAATTGTACGTTTCCTTACGTAATTTTTCAGCATTTATATTCTCTTTCTTTCAATAGACATATTTACCTCTTGGTGATGCTACCCTTTCTGGTACTTGAGATAAATGAGAATGGAGAACATCCCACTTACCTGCAGTGGAACAGGAATTTTCATCTTTTCTCTGGCAAATAAAGTTTAAATAAAATTAAAATCTTTTTCCCTCAAATCCCAGATGATTTTTTTAATTGACCTTGATCTGTTCTTTTTTTAGGTTCTAAAACACTTGAATAACTTCCTTTCTCTGCCTACCAGCCTAAAACAGGCATTTGTTTTAGACTTGAAACTAGGTCAGGAACTGACAAAATACAGTGGTAGGGTTACTTTTTTAGCAGTGTCAGCTCGAATACTTTTTAGCTGCTGGGGATCCTTCTTCGCTGAGGGCTACTGCACAGGCACCCTGTACTTTCAGTTTCTGTGTGTGATGGTGGTGCTGGGCACGGCACTGATGTATGAGCCCCTGCCATCCTTGCTTATTGCAAGAGGAAAACAACTCAGCTGTTACAGAGGTGATGCTCGGTCAGGTTCTGGCGGGGATGATAGAGCTTCCCCATGGAAGAGCAGCCTCTTCCCTGTAGTATTTCCAGCTGGCAGCAAATGAGGAAAACAGATGGGAATTCCAAAAGAAACCCGAATCAAGCCTCTCCCCTCCCTCAAATTAATCTTTCCATGTATGCCTACCTCAGACCAAAACTGCTTCTAAATCACCTTTTCACATTTCCTCCCTCAGTATTTCTAAAGGGATTCCTCTTGCCTCTGAGAATCTCAGTGGATATCAAACTGTGAATCATCACAACTATTCCAGACTGATCTTCATTTGCCAGCTTTCTTCAATTCTGGGCTGCTACTTAAAGTAAAACCCTTTAGATATTGCTGGAAAAAGAATTATTTGTAAAGGTTCTTTATTTGCAGTTCTTTGTCCATCAAAGCGAGCAGTCTATCTGTGGGGTTTTTTTCCTATATAATTGTTCATTTTAAAAGATTTTAATATATCAAGTTGAGATTTACTCAAAATATTTTTAGATCTAGAAGCCTGTCATAATTCTTGACAGCAGTCAGTGAATTACAATAATTAATAGGCTAGTCACTTCTCCTGTTTCACAGATTAGTGATAAACAACTTGTAGTATTTCAGATTTTTTTATACTTATGCCCACATGAGCAAACACCTGAGGCAATAGTGCCTTATAATATCTGAAGAACAATTACTTGCTATGTGAGAATGACATTTTATCAATGGCTCTTCCATTAAACCAGCCTTCTGTCTTGTTAATGCCATGGTCTTTTTTTAAGATCTTGACATCATTACAGTATGTCACTGCAAAAGAAAATCTTTAATGTTTTTAAATACCAGAGGAATAAATACATATTTCTAGTGGTGATAACTTAGGATTCAAAACTTTCTTCTCCTTAAAAGCCCTTGAACTCTCCATAAGACAGATCCAAATATAAAGAGAACATCACTGAATGCAACCCAAAATTCCAATAATAAAATTGGAATGTTTCATCTCTTGGAAAGGTTATTTATTTGGTATTTTTAGATATTCCTGTCATCTAAGACAATATTATAGTACGCATGGTGTATACTCACTACATATTTTCCCTGAATACAGGAAAATACTCTGCCTTTCAAGTATAGCTATTCCCCAAACAAATTCATTATCTCCAAAACCACAACTTGCAAGGCTTTCATCCTGACAAGGATTTGATTGAGTAAATGTAATTTGGAGCATTTAAAATAGTATGTGCATTAGAAAAGCATGTTTGCTTGTTTGTTTATTTTTCCTGGTGTTGCCGGCAGAAGCTATGACAATTTTCATGATTATTCTAGCATGCAATCACATATATGCCATTTTGAATGTCACGTGTCAAATGTCTAATAATCTGATCCAATGCGTGTTGAAACTAATATGAAGGCTCTTATTAATTTCACTGAACATTAAACTTCACCTCATATGTAAAACAGAAGTCAAACCCATTTTTACATTTGCAGAATATGAAAGTTTGAATGACATGGTGAATTGTGACTATGAAATTATTTGGTCTCTTCTTGTTTTTCCACCACCTCTCCATTAAGCAACCTACAAAAGTCTTAACAGAACAAAGAGGAGGTAGAGGACAGTTCTTATGCAGCTTAGAAATAAGATCTCCCTTTTCTTGGCTATTTCATATGGATGTATGTAATT